>OX103972.1:46945066-46962680 GCA_944470395.2 Schistosoma turkestanicum | reverse complement strand
AACACCAACATGTAAAAACAAAATGTAACATCAACATCTAACATCAAAATGTAACATCAACATGAAACATCCTTATGTAACTTCATCATGCAACATCAACATGTAACATCAAAATATAACATCAACATGTAACATCCTCATGTAACATCATCATGCAACAGCATCATGTGACAACAGCATGTAAATTCATAATGCAACATCATCCTGTAACATCATCATGTAACATCATAATGTAACATCAGCATCTAACACCCTCATGTAATATCATCATGCAAGAACATCATGTAACATCAGTATGTAACATCATCTTGTAACATCAACATTTAACATCCTCATGTAACATCATCATGTAACATTCTCATGCAACAACATCATGTAACATCAGTATGTAACATCATCATGTAACATCAACATGTAACATCAAAATGTAACATCAACATGTAACATCATCATGTAACATCATCATGAAACATCCTCATATAACATCATCATGTAATAACAACATGTCATTTCAGAATGTAACATCATCATGTAACAGCAATATTTAACATTAAAATGTAACATCAACATGTAACATCCTCATGTCACATTATCATGTAAGAACAGCATGTGACAGCAGAATGTAACATCAACATGAAACATCCTCATGTAACATCATCATGAAACAACATCATATAACATCAGTATGTAACATCATCATGTAACATCAATATATAACATCCTAATGTAACATCATCATGTAACAACAGCATGTAACATCAGAATGTAACACCATCCATTAACACCAAAATGTAACATGAAAATGTAACATTAGCATGTAATATCCTCATGTAACATCATCATGCAACAACATCATATAACATCAGCATGTAACATCATCATGTAACATCAACATGTAACATCAAAATATAACATCAACACGTAACATCCTCATGTAACATCATCATGAAAGATCATCATGTAACATCAGCATGTAACATCATCATGTAACATCATCATGTAATATCCTAATGTAATATCATCATGTAACAACAGCATGTAACATCAGAATGTAACATCATCCTGTATAAACAAGATGTAACATCAAAATGTAACATCAACATGTAACATCCTCATGTAACATCATCATGCAACAACATCATGTAACATCATCCTGTAACATCAACATGTAACATCAAAATTTAACATCAAAATGTAAAATCATCATGTAACAACAGCATGTAACATCAGAATGTAACCTCATCCTGTAACACCAACATGTAACATCAAAATGTTACATCAACATGTAACATCCTCATGTAACATCATCCTGCAACAACATCATGTAACATCACTATGAAACATCATCATCTAACATCAACATGTAACATCAAAATGTAACATCAACATGTAACATCAAAATGTAACATCAACATGTAACATCAGAATGTAACATCATCATGTAACATCAACATGTACCATCATCATGTAACAACAGCATGTAACATCAGAATGTAACATCATCATGTAACAACAACATGTAACATCAGAATGTAACATCAACATGTAACATCAAAAGGTAACACGAACATCTAACATCAGAATGTAACATCATCATGTAACACCAACATGTAACATCAAAATGTAAGATCAACATGTAACATCTTCATGTAATATAATCATGTTACATCATCATGTATCATCAACATGTAACATCATCATGTAACATCAAAATGTATCATCCTTATGGAACATCATCATGTAACAACAGCATGTAACATGAAAATGTAACATCATCATTTAACATCAACATGTAACATCATCATGTAACACCAACATGTAACATCACAATGTAAGATCAACATGTAACATCAGAAAGTAACATCCTCATGCAACAACATCCTGTCACATCTGTATGTAACATCATCATGTAACATCCACATGTAACATCATCATGTAACACCAACATGTAACATCAAAATGTAACATCATCATGTAACATCAACATGTAACATCATCATGTAACATCAACATGTAACATCAAAATGTAACACGAACATCTAACATCAGAATGTAACATCATCATGTAACACCAACATGTAACATCAAAATATAACATCAACATGTAACATCAAAATGTAAGATCAACATGTAACATCATCATGTAACATCCTCATGTAACATCATCATGTAACATCAACATGTAACATCATCATGTAACATCAACATGTAACATCCTCATGTAACATCATCCTGTAACACCAACATATAACATCAAAATGTTACATCAACATGTAACATCCTCATGTAACATCATCCTGCAACAACATCATGTAACATCACTATGAAACATCATCATCTAACATCAACATGTAACATCAAAATGTAACATCAACATGTAACATCAAAATGTAACATCAACATGTAACATCAGAATGTAACATCATCATGTAACATCAACATGTAACATCATCATGTAACAACAGCATGTAACATCAGAATGTAACATCATCATGTAACATCAACATGTAACATCATCATGTAACATCAACATGTAACATCAAAAGGTAACACGAACATCTAACATCAGAATGTAACATCATCATGTAACACCAACATGTAACATCAAAATGTAAGATCAACATGTAACAGCTTCATGTAATATAATCATGTTACATCATCATGTATCATCAACATGTAACATCATCATGTAACATCAACATGTAACATCCTCATGGAACATCATCATGTAACAACAGCATGTAACATCAAAATGTAACACCAACATCTAACATCACAATGTAACATCATCATGTAACACCAACATGTAACATCAAAATGTAAGATCAACATGTAACATCAGAATGTAACATCCTCATGCAACAACATCCTGTCACATCAGTATGTAACATCATCATGTAACATCCACATGTAACATCATCATGTAACACCAACATGTAACATCAAAATGTAACATCATCATGTAACATCAACATGTAACATCATCATGTAACATCAACATGTAACATCAAAATGTAACACGAACATCTAACATCAGAATGTAACATCATCATGTAACACCAACATGTAACATCAAAATATAACATCAACATGTAACATCAAAATGTAAGATCAACATGTAACATCATCATGTAACATCCTCATGTAACATCATCATGTAACATCAACATGTAACATCATCATGTAACATCAACATGTAACATCCTCATGGAACATCATCATGTAACAACAGCATGTAACATCAGAATGTAACATCATCATGTAACATCAACATGTAACATCATCATGTAACATCAACATGTAACATCAAAAGGTAACACGAACATCTAACATCAGAATGTAACATCATCATGTAACAACAACATGTAACATCAAAATGTAAGATCAACATGTAACATCATCATGTAATATCCTCATGTTACATCATCATGTAACATCAACATGTAACATCATCATGTAACATCAACATGTAACATCCTCATGGAACATCATCATGTAACAACAGCATGTAACATCAAAATGTAACATCATCATTTTTCATCAACATGTAACATCATCATGTAACATCAACATGTAACATCAAAATGTAACACGAACATCTAACATCAGAATGTAACATCATCATGTAACACCAACATGTAACATCAAAATATAACATCAACATGTAACATCAAAATGTAACATCAACATGTAACGTCCTCATGTAACATCATCATGTAACAACATCATGTAACATCAGTATGTAACATCATCATGTAACATCAACATGTAATATCAACATGTAAAATCATCATGTAACGACAGCATGTAACAGCAGAATCTAACATCATCCTGTAACACCAACATGTAACATCAAAATGTTACATCAACATGTAACATCCTCATGTAACATCATCCTGCAACAACATCATGTAACATCACTATGTAACATCATCATGTAACATCAACATGTAACATCAAAATGTAACATCAACATGTAACATCAGAATGTAACATCATCATGAAACATCCTCATGTAACATCATCATGTAATAACAACATGTCACTTCAGAATGTAACATCATCATGTAACACCAACATGTAACATCAAAATGTAACATCAACATGTAACATCCTCATGTAACATCATCATGCAACAACAGCATGTAACATCAGAATGTAACATCAACATGTAACATCCTCATGTAACATCATCATGCAACAACATCATGTAATATCAGTATGTAACATCATCATGTAACATCAACATGTAACATCAAAATGTAACATCAACATGTAACATCCTCATGTAACATCATCATGCAACAACATCATGTAATATCAGTATGTAACATCATCATGTAACATCAACATGTAACATCAAAACGTAACATCAACATGTAACATCCTCATGTAACATCATCATGCAACAGCATCATGTAACAACAGCGTGTAAAATCATAATGTAACATCATCCTGTAACACCAACATGTAACATCAAAATGTAACATCAACATGTAACAACAGAATGTAACGTCATCATGCAACAACATCATGTAACATCAACATGTAACATCAAAACGTAACATCAACATGTAACATCCTCATGTAACATCATCATGCAACAGCATCATGTAAGAACAGCGTGTAAAATCATAATGTAACATCATCCTGTAACACCGACATGTAACACCCTCATGTAACTTCATCATGCTACAACATCATGGAACATCAGTATGTAATATCATCAAGTAACATCAACATGTAACATCAAATTGCAACATCAACATGTAACATCAGAATGAAGCATCATCATGAAACATCCTCATGTAACATCATCATGTAATAACAACATGTCACTCCAGAATGTGACATCATCATGTAACACCAACATGTAACATCAAAATTTAACATCAACATGTAACATCCTCATGTAACATCATAATGCAAGAACAGCATGTGACATCAGATTGTAACATCAACATGTAACATCCTCATGTAACATCATCATGCAACAACATCATGTATTATCAGTATGTAACAACATCATATAACATCAGTATGTAACTTCATCCTGTAACATCAACATATAACACCCTCATGTAACATCATCATGTAACAACAGCATGTGACATCAGAATGTAACATCATCCTGTAACACCAACATGTAACATCAAAATGTAACATCAGCATGTAACATCCTCATGTAACATCCTCATGCAACAACATCATGTAACATCAGTATGTAACATCATCATGTAACATCAACATGTAACATCAAAATGTAACATCATCATGTAACAACAGCATGTAAGTTCAGAATCTAACATCATCCTGTAACACCAACATGTAACAACAAAATGTAACATCAACATCTAACATCAACATGTAACATCAACATGTAACATCCTTATGTAACATCATCATGCAACAACATCATGTAATATCAGTATGTAACATCAAAATGTAACATCAACATCTAATATCAAAATGTAACATCAACATCTAACATCAATATGTAACATCAATATGTAACATCCTTATGTAACATCATCATGCAACAACATCATGTAATATCAGTATGTAACATCAACATGTAACATCCATATATAACATCATCATGAAACAACATCGTGTAACATCAGAATGTAACATCATCCTGTAACACCAACATGTAACATCAAAATGTAACATCAACATCTAACATCAATATGTAACATCAACATGTAACATCCTTATGTAACATCATCATGCAACAACATCATGTAATATCAAAATTTAACATCAACATGTAACATCCATATGTAACATCATCATGAAACAACATCGTGTAACTTCAGAATGTAACATCAAAACGTAACATCAAAATTTAACATCCTCATATAACATCATCATGCAACAGCATCATGTAAGAACAGCGTGTAAAATCATAATGTAACATCATCCTGTAACACCGACATGTAACACCCTCATGTAACGTCATCATGCAACAACATCATGGAACATCAGTATGTAAAATCATCAAGTAACATCAACATGTAACATCAAATGGTAACATCAACATGTAACATCAGAATGTAACATCATCATGAAACATACTCATGTAACATCATCATGTAATAACAATATGTCACTTCAGAATGTAACATCATCATGTAACACCAACATGTAACATCAAAATGTAACATCAACATGTAACATCCTCATGTAACATCATAATGCAAGAACAGCATGTGACATCAGAATGTAACATCAACATGTAACATCCTCATGTAACATCATCATGCAACAACATCATATAACATCAGTATGTAACTTCATCCTGTAACATCAAAATATAACATCCTCATGTAACATCATCATGTAACAACAGCATGTGACATCAGAATGTAACATCATCCAGTAAGACCAACATGTAACATCAAAATGTAACATCAGCATGTAACATCGTCATGTAACATCATCATGCAACAACATCATGTAACATCAGTATGTAACATCATCATGTAACATCAACATGTAACATCAAAATGTAACATCATCATGTAACAACAGCATGTAAATTCAGAATCTAACATCATCCTGTAACACCAACATGTAACACCAAAATATAACATCAACATGTAATATCAAAATGTAACAACAACATGTAACATCCTTATGTAACATCATCATGCAACAACATCATGTAATATCAGTATGTAACATCATCATGTAACATCAAAATTTAACATCAACATCTAATATCAAAATGTAACATCAACATGTAACATCCTCATGTAACATCATCATGTAACAACAGCATGTAACATCAGAATGTAACATCATCCTGTAACAACAACATGTAACATCAAAATTTAACATCAACATGTAACATTCACATGTAAAATCATCATGAAACAACATCGTGTAACATAAGAATGTAACATCATCCTGTAACACCAACATGTAACATCAAAATGTATCATCATCAAGTAACCTCCTCATGCAACAACCTCATGTAACATCAGTATGTAACATCATCAAGTAACATCAACATGTAACATCAAAATGTAACATCAACATTTAACATGAGAATGTAACATCATCATGAAACATCCTCATGTGACATCATCATGTAATAACAACATGTCACTTCAGAATGTAACATCATCCTGTAACAACAACACGTAACATCAAAATTTAACATCAACATGTAATCTTCACATGTAAAATCATCATGAAACAACATCGTGTAACATAAGAATGTAACATCATCCTGTAACACCAACATGTAACATCAAAATGTAACATCAACATGTAACATCAGCATGTAACATCCTCATGAAACAACATCATGCAACAACATCATGTAACATCATTATGTAACATCATCATGTAACAACAGCATGTAAGATCAGAATCTAACATCATCCTGTAACACCAACATGAAACACCAAAATGTAACATCAACATCTAACATCAAAATGTAACATCAACATGTAACATCAACATGTAACATCATCATGTAACAACAGCATGTAACATCAGAATGTAACATCATCCTGTAACAACAATATGTAACATGAAAATTTATCATCAACATGTAACATCCTCGTGTAACATCATCATGAAACAACATCGTGTAACATCAGTATGTAACATCATCATGTAACATCAATATGTAACATCAAAATGTAACATCAACATTTAACATTAGCATGTAACATCAGAATGTAATATCAACATGTAACACCAACATGTAAAAACAAAATGTAACATCAACATCTAACATCAAAATGTAACATCAACATGAAACATCCTTATGTAACTTCATCATGCAACATCAACATGTAACATCAAAATGTAACATCAACATGTAACATCCTCATGTAACATCATCATGCAACAGCATCATGTGACATCATCATGAAACATCCTCATGTAACATCATCATGTAATAACAACATGTCATTTCAGAATGTAACATCATCATGTAACACCAACATTTAACATTAAAATGTAACATCAACATGTAACGTCCTCATGTCACATTATCATGTAAGAACAGCATGTGACAGCACAATGTAACATCAACATGAAACATCAAAATGTAACATCAACATGTAACATCAAAATGGAACATCATCATGAAACATCCTCATGTAACATCATCATGTAATAACAACATGTCATTTCAGAATGTAACATCAACATGAAACATCCTCATGTAACATCATCATGAAACAACATCATATAACATCAGTATGTAACATCATCATGTAACATCAATATATAACCTCCTAATGTAACATCATCATGTAACAACAGCATGTAACATCAGAATGTAACATCATCCATTAACACCAAAATATAACATGAAAATGTAACATTAGCATGTAATATCCTCATGTAACATCATCATGCAACAACATCATATAACATCAGTATGTAACATCATCATGTAACATCAACATGTAACATCAAAATGTAACATCAACACGTAACATCCACATGTAACATCATCATGAAACATCATCATGTAACATCAGCATGTAACATCAAAATGTAACATCAACATGTAACATCCTAATGTTATATCATCATGTAACAACAGCATGTAACATCAGAATGTAACATCATCCTGTATAAACAAGATGTAACATCAAAATGTAACATCAACATGTAACATCCTCATGTAACATCATCATGCAACAACATCATGTAACATCATCCTGTAACATCAACATGTAACATCAAAATTTAACATCAACATGTAAAATCATCATGTAACAACAGCATGTAACATCAGAATGTAACATCATCCTGTAACACCAACATGTAACAACAAAATGTAACATCGACATGTAACATCCGCATGTAAAATCATCCTGCAACAACATTATGTAACATCACTATGTAACATCATCATCTAACATCAACATGTAACATCAAAATGTAACATCAACATGTAACATCAAAATGTAACATCAACATGTAACATCAGAATGTAACATCATCATGTAACATCAACATGTACCATCATCATGTAACAACAGCATGTAACATCAGAATGTAACATCATCATGTAACATCATTATGTAACATCATCATGTAACATCAACATGTAACATCAAAAGGTCACACGAACATCTAACATCGGAATGTAACATCATCATGTAACAACAACATGTAACATCAAAATGTAAGATCAACATGTAACATCTTCATGTAATATAATCATGTTACATCATCATGTATCATCAACATGTAACATCATCATGTAACATCAACATGTAACATCCTCATGGAACATCATCATGTAACAACAGCATGTAACATCAAAATGTAACATCATCATGTAACATCAACATGTAACATCATCATGTAACAACAGCATGTAACATCAGAATGTAACATCATCATGTAACATCAACATGTAACATCATCATGTAACATCAACATGTAACATCATCATGTAACATCATCATGTAACATCAACATGTAACATCAAAATGTAACATCAACATGTAACATCCTCATGTAACATCATCATGCAACAACAGCATGTAACAACTTCTTCCAACAAATTCGTATAACATCAGAGTATAACATTATCACGTAACAACAGCATGTAACATCAGAATGTAACATCATCATGTACCAACAACATGTAACATCAAAATGTAACATCAACAAGTAACATCCTCATGTAACACCATCATGCAACAACATCATGTAACATCATCATGTAATGTCATCATGCAACATCAACATGTAACATCAAAATGTAACATCAACATTTAACATCAGAATGTAACATCATTATGTAATATCCTCATGTAACATCATCTTGCAACAAATTCGTCGAACATCAACATGTAACATCAAAATATACAATCATCATATAACATCAACTTCTTTCATCAAAATGTAACTTTCAGCATGTAAGATACTCATGTAATATTATCACGTACAAACAGCATGTAACATCAGAATGTAACATCATCATGCAACACCACCATGTAACATTAAAATGTAACATCAGCATGTGACATCCTCATGTAAAATAATCATGCAACAACATCATTTAACATCAGTATGTAACATCATCATGTAACATCATCGTGTAACATCAACATGTGACATCATAATGTAACATCAACATTTAACATCAGAATGTAACATCATCATGTAACATCAACATGTAACATCATCATGCAACAAATTCGTGTAACATCAACATGTAACATCAGAATGTAACATCATCATGTAACACCAACATGTAACATCGAAATGTAACATCAACATGTAACATCCTCATGTAATTTCATCATGCAACAACATGATGTAACATCATTATGTAAAATCATCATGTAACATGAACATATAACATCAAAATGTAACATCAACATGTAACATCCTCATGTAACATATTCGTGTAACATGAGAATGTAACATTATCCTGTAACATCAACATGTATCATCAAAATGTAAGATCAACAATTAACATAATCATGTAACATCAGAATGTATCATCATCATGTAACACCAACATGTAACATCAAAATGTAAAGCAGAATGTATCATCATCATGTAACACCAACATGTAACATCAAAATGTAATATCAACATGTAACATCCTTTTGTAATTTCATCATGCAACAACATGATGTAACATCAGTATGTAAAATCATCATGTAACATCAACATATAACATAAAATGTAACATCAACATGTAACATCCTATTGTAACTTATTCGTGTAACATCAGTATGTAACATTAACATGTAACATCAACATATATCACCAATATCTAACATCAACAATTAAAATCCTCATGTAAAATCATCATGCAACAACATCATGTAACATCAGTATGTAAAATCAACGTGTAACATGAACATGTAACATCAAAATGTAACAACAACATGTAGGATCCTCATGTAACATCATCATCCAACAACATCATGTAACATCATCATGTAACATCATCGTGTAACATCGACATGTGACATCAAAATTTAACATCAACATTTAACATCAGAATGTAACATCATCATGTAACATCAACATGTAACATCATCATGCAACAAATTCGTGTAACATCAACATGTATCATCAGAATGTAACATCATCATGTAACACCAACATGAAACATCAAAATGTAACATCAACATGTAACATCCTCATGTAACATCATCATGCAAATATTTCGTGTACCATCAGTATATAACATTATCATGTAACATCAACATATATCGCTAAAATGTAACATCAACTTGAAACATTAGAATGTTACATCATCATGTAAGAACATCATGTATAAACAGAATGTAACATCATCATGTAACACCAACATGTAACATCAAAATGTTACATCAACATGTATCATCCTCATGTAACATCATCATGTAACATCAGAATGTAACATCATCATGTAACATCAACATGTAACATCGAAATGCAACATCAACATGTAACATCCTCATGTAACATCATCCTACAACAACATCATGTAACATCAATATGTAACATCATCATGTAAAATCATCATACAACAACATCATGTAACATCAATATGTAACATCATCATGTAACATCAACATGTATCATCAAAATATAGCATAAACATGTAACATCAGAATGTAACATCATCATGTAACACCAACATGAAACATCCAAATGTAACATCAAAGTTTAACATCCTCACGTAATATCAACATGTAATATGAGAATGTAACATCATCATGTAACAACAGCATCTAACATCAGAATGTAAAATCATCATGTAACATCAACATGAAACATCAAATTGTAACATCAACATGTAACATCCTCATGTAACATCATCATGCAAATATTTCGTGTACCATCAGTATGTAACATTATCATGTAACATCAACATGTATCGTCAAAATGTAACATCAACATGTAACATTAGAATGTTACATCATCATGTAAGAACATCATGTAAAATCAGAATGTAACATCATCATGTAACACCAACATGTAACATCAAAATGTAACATCATCATGTAACATCCTCATGTAACATCATCATGTAACAAAATTATGTACCATCGTTATGTAACATCATCATGTAACATCAACTTGTAACATCGAAATGTGACATCAACATGTAACATCCTCATGTAACATCATCATGCAACAACAGCATGTAACAACATCTTGCAAAAAATTCGTATAACATCAGAGTATAACATTATCACGTAACAACAGCATGTAACATCAGAATGTAACATCATCATGTACCAACAACATGTAACATCAAAATGTAACATCAACAAGTAACATCCTCATGTAACACCATCATGCAACAACATCATGTAACATCATCATGTAATGTCATCATGCAACATCAACATGTAACATCAAAATGTAACATCAACATTTAACATCAGAATGTAACATCATTATGTAATATCCTCATGTAACATCATCTTGCAACAAATTGGTTGAACATCAACATGTAACATCAAAATATACAATAATCATATAACATCAACTTCTTTCATCAAAATGTAACTTTCAGCATGTAAGATACTCATGTAATATTATCACGTACAAACAGCATGTAACATCAGAATGTAACATCATCATGTAACACCACCATGTAACATTAAAATGTAACATCAGCATGTGACATCCTCATGTAAAATCATCATGCAACAACATCATTTAACATCAGTATGTAACATCCTCATCTAACATCATCATGCAACAACATCATGTAACATCACTATATATCATCATCATGTAACATCATCGTGTAACATCAACATGTGACATCAAAATGTAACATCAACATTTAACATCAGAATGTAACATCATCATGTAACATCAACATGTAACATCATCTTGCAACAAATTCGTGTAACATCAACATGTAACATCAGAATGTCACATCATCATGTAACACCTACATGAAACATCAAAATGTGACATCACCATGTAACATCCTCATGTAACATCATCATGCAAATATTTCGTGTACCATCAGTATATAACATTATCATGTAACATCAACATATATCGCTAAAATGTAACATCAACTTGTAACATTAGGATGTTACATCATCATGTAAGAACATCATGTATAATCAGAATGTGACATCATCATGTAACACCAACATGTAACATCAAAATGTAACATCAACATGTAACATCCTCATGTAACATCATCATGTAACATAAGAATGTAACATCATCATGTAACATCAACATGTAACATCGAAATGCAACATCAACTTGTAACATCCTCATGTAACATCATACTACAACAACATCATGTAACATCAATATGTAACATCATCATGTAAAATCATCATAAAACAACATCATGTAACATCAGAATGTAACATCATCATGTAACACCAACATGAAATATCCAAATGTAACATCATCATGTAACATCCTCATGTAACATCATCATGTAACAAAATTATGTACCATCGTTATGTAACATCATCATGTAACATCAACATGTAACATCCTCATGTAACATCAACATGTAACATCAAAATGTAACATCAACATGTAACAGCAGAATATAACATCATCATGCAACCACATCGTGTAACATCAGCATGTAACATCATTATGTAACATCAACATGTAACAGCAAAATGTAATATCAACATGTAATATCATCACGTAACAACAGCATGTAACATCAGAATGTAACATCATCATGTACCAAAAACCTGTAACATCAAAATGTAACATCAACAAGTAACATCCACATGTAACACCATCAACCAACAACATCATGTAACATCATCATGTGAAGTCATCATGCAACATCAACATGTAACATCAAAATTTAATATCAACATTTAACATCAGAATGTAACATCATTATGTAACATACTCATGTAACATCATCTTGCAACAAATTCGTTTAACATCAACATGTAACATGAAAATATAAAATCATCATTTAACATCAACTTCTTACACCAAAATGTAACATCAACATGTAAGATACTCATGTAACATTATCACGTACAAACAGCATGTGACTTCCTCATGTAACATCATCATGCAACAACATCATTTAACATCAGTATGTAACATAATCATGTAACATCAACATGGAACGTTAAAATGTAACATCAACATGTAACATCCTCATCTAACAACATCATGCAACAACATCATGTAACATCAGTATATATCATCATCATGTAACATCAACATGTAATATCAAAATGTAACATCAACATGTAACATTCACAGATAATATCATCATTCAACAACATCATATAACATCAGTATATAAAATCGTCATGTAACATCAACATGTAACATCAAAATGTAACATCAACGTGTAACATCCTCATATAACATATTCGCGTAACATCAGAATGTAACATTATCATGTAACATCAACATGTATCGTCAAAATGTAACATCAACATGCATCATCAAAATGTAACATCAACAGTGACATCAACATGTAAAACATCAAAATGTACACATAACATTGTGAACATCATATTACAGCAATATCATGTAGTTATTAGTAGTAACATCATCATATATCTATCAAACATATTACATCAAAATGTAAAATACAACATGGTAAATTCCCATGTAATATCATCATGCAACAACAGCATGTAACATCAAGCATGTAACATCATCATGTAACATCAGAATGTAACATCATCATGTAACATCAACATGTAACATACTCATGTAACATCATCATGCAACAACATCATGTAACATCAGAATATAGCATCCTCATGTAAAATAGACAAGTAACATCTGATTGTTACATCAACAATTAATATCCTCATGTAACATTTTGTTTGCTTTCGGCTCTTTAGATTGATGAGACGACTAATCAGTAACACTGAGGTTGCTCTTATACGCTTGCTACTTCTGTGGTTCATGTTTCCAAAACTATGCTGAGGTCGCTATTCTGTCGAGACACCCGCAACATTCTTACTCAGGCGCTTACAGTATGACTTAGAGGTTGACATTCAATAATAAAGGAAAAAAACAGTTAGACAGTGCGAGATTTTATTCCTCAAATATTTATTTTTACAAACTCTACTGTTTTAACTAGAATTTCGATTTCAACGTACATAAATCCAGCTTCTTACTTCGACTTCTCTTCTATCCACCTGACACTGCACAACTCTCCCTTCTTTTTGCTGTACTCCTTTATCTGTGTGTTATATTCTTATATTCCCATAATTTACTTTAATTTAAGTGGTCAGTATGAATTTTATCTTGACTTACTACTGTATTGACTACTTCAACATGACAGGTTAGGTAGTGCTATGGTTTTATATATACACTTGCCACACTGCTGCCGTTTTCTCTCTATCTTCTCCTTTTCAGAACCCCATTCACGGTGGGAAATCCTTGGCTACTCTAGGGAACATGCACCCAATGTACATGACTGTCTGGATCACAGCTCGTATCAAGCGCGTTCCATATGACCTTTCCCAACAAATTCACTATTGATCTCGGCCAATCGCCAATAGAACCTATTGTGCACCTTCCTCATTTGTACTCTAATATTGAAAATGTGGCTGTATAATACTGTTTGTGTCAGTGATATGGTGTAAACATGCAATCAGAAACTGTCTCTTATACTTAATTAAACTGCTATAACTTTTACAGTAATTGTAAAAGCATTTGTGACAATTTGATCTAGCCTGTAAACTGGCGTGACTCTTGTAACTTAGTTATTTGAGAATAAATTATTATTATTATTATTATTATTATTATTATTATTATCATGTATCATCATCATGCAACCAATTCGTGTAACATTAGAATGTAACATCATCATGTATCATCAACATGTAATATCAAAATGTAACATCAACATATAACATCAACATGTAACATCATCATATATCATAATCATGTAACAACATCATGTAACATCAGAATATCGCATCCTCATGTAAAATCTACATGTAACATCTGATTGTTACATAAACACGTAACATCCTCATGCAACATCCTAATGTAACATCATCCTCAAGCAACATCATATAGTATAAGTCTGTAACATCACCATGTATCAAGAACATGTTACATGAAGATGTAAAATCAACATGTAAAATTCCCATGAAATATCATCATGCAACAACATCATGCAACATCAGAATGTAACATCATCATGTAACATCAACATTTAACATCAAACTGTAACATCAACACGTAGCATCCTCATGTAACATCATCATGTAACAACATCATGTAACATCAACATGTAACATCAAAATGTAACATCATCGTGTAATATCAACATGTAACATCAAAATGTAACATCAAATTGTAACATCCAAATGTTACATTATCATGCAACAAAATCATGTAACATCAGAATGTAACATCATCATTAAACATCAATATGTTACATCAAAATGTAAAATCAACATGATAAATTCTCAGAATATCGCCTCCTCATGTAAAATCAACATGTAACATCTAATTGTTACATAAACATATAATATGCTCATATAGCATCCTCATGTAACATCATCTTCCAGCAACATCATGTAGTATTAGTATGTAACATCATCATGTATCATCAACATGGTACATCAAAATATAAAATCAACATGTAAAATTCCCATGTAATATCATCATGCAACAACATCATGTAACATCAGAATGTAACATCATCATGTAACATCAACATGTAACATCAAAATGTAACATCATCATGTAACATCAACATGTAACATCAAAATGTAACATCAACATGTAACATCCTCATGTAACACCATCATGCAACAAATTCGTGTAACCTCAGAATGTAAAATTATCATGTAACATCAACATATATCATCAAAATGTAACATCAATCTGTAAAATCCACATTTTACATCATCATGACAAACATCATGTAACATAAGAATGTAACATCATCATGTAACATCAACATGTAACATCAACATGTAACATCCTCATGTAACATCATCATGTAACAACATCATGTAACATCAACATGTAACATCAAAATGTAACATCATCATGTAACATCAACATGTAACATCAAAATGTAACATCAACATGTAACATCCTCATGTAACCTCATCATGCAAAAAATTCGTGTAACATCAGAATGTAACCTTATCATGTAACATTATCATGTAACATCAACATGCATCATCAAAATATAACATCAACATGTAACATCCTCATTTTACATCATCATGCAACAACATCATGTAACATCAGAATGTAACATCATCATGTAACATCAACATATAACATCAAAATGTAACATCAACATGTAACATCCACGTGTTACATCATCATGCAACAAAATCATGTAACATCAAAATGTACCATCATCATGTAACATCAACATGATGTACATCAATCATAGTACATCAACAGGTAACATCCACATGTAACATCATCATGTAACATCATCATCCAACAACATCATGTAACATCAGAATGTAACATCATCATGTAACATCAACATGTAACATCCTCATGTAACATCATCATGTAACAACATCATGTAACATCAACATGTAACATCAAAATGTAACATCATCATGTAACATCAACATGTAACATCAAAATGTAACATCAACATGTAACATCCTCATGTAACCTCATCATGCAACAAATTCGTGTAACATCA
>OX103972.1:46922066-46944573 GCA_944470395.2 Schistosoma turkestanicum | reverse complement strand
CCACGCCGGGGGGGGGGGGGGGGGGGGGGGGGGGGGGGGGGGGGGGGGGGGGTGGGGGGGGGGGGGGGGGGGGGGGGGGGGGGGGGGGGGGGGGGGGGGGGGGGGGGGGGGGGGGGGGGGGGGGGGGGGGGGGGGGGGGGGGGGTGGGGGGGGGGGGGGGGGGGGGGGGGGGGGGGGGGGGGGGGGGGGGGGGGGGGGGGGGGGGGGGGGGGGGGGGGGGGGGGGGGGGGGGGGGGGGGGGGGGGTGGGGGGGGGGGGGGGGGGGGGGGGGGGGGGGGGGGGGGGGGGGGGGGGGGGGGGGGGGGTGGGGGGGGGGGGGGGGGGGGGGGGGGGGGGGGGGGGGGTGGGGGGGGGGGGGGGGGGGGGGTGGGGGGGGGGGGGGGGGGGGGGGGGGGGGGGGGGGGGGGTGGGGGGGGGGGGGGTGGGGGGGGGGGGGGGGGGGGGGGGGGGGGGGGGGGGGGGGGGGGGGGTGGGGGGGGGGGGGGGGGGGGGGGGGGGGGGGGGGGGGTGGGGGGGGGGGGGGGGGGGGGGGGGGGGGGGGGGGGGGGGGGGGGGGGGGGGGGGGGGGGGGGGGGGGGGGGGGGGGGGGGGGGGGGGGGGGGGGGGGGGGGGGGGGTGGGGGGGGGGGGGGGGGGGGGGGGGGGGGGGGGGGGGGGGGGGGGGGGGTGGGGGGGGGGGGGGGGGGGGGGGGGGGGGGGGGGGGGGGGGGGGGGGGGGGGGGGGGGGGGGGGGGGGGGGGGGGGGGGGGGGGGGGGGGGGGGGGGGGGTGGGGGGGGGGGGGGGGGGGGGGGGGGGGGGGGGGGGGGGGGGGGGGGGGGGGGGGGGGGGGGGGGGGGGGGGGGGGGGGGGGGGGGGGGGGGTGGGGGGGGGGGGGGGGGGGGGGGGGGGGGGGGGGGGGGGGGGGGGGGGGGGGGGGGGGGGGGGGGGGGGGGGGGGGGGGGGGGGGGGGGGGGGGGGGTGGGGGGGGGGGGGGGGGGGGGGGGGGGGTGGGGGGGGGGGGGGGGGGGGGGGGGGGGGGGGGGGGGGGGGGGGGGGGGGGGGGGGGGGGGGGGGGGGGGGGGGGGGGGGGGGGGGGGGGGGGGGGGGGGGGGGGGGGGGGGGGGGGGGGGGGGGGGGGGGGGGGGGGGGGGGGGGGGGGGGGGGGGGGGGGGGGGGGTGGGGGGGGGGGGGGGGGGGGGGGGGGGGGGGGGGGGGGGGGGGGGGGGGGGGGGGGGGTGGGGGGGGGGGGGGGGGGGGGGGGGGGGGGGGGGGGGGGGGGGGGGGGGGGGGGGGGGGGGGGGGGGGGGGGGGGGGGGGGGGGGGGGGGGGGGGGGGGGGGGGGGGGGGGGGTGGGGGGGGGGGGGGGGGGGGGGGTGGGGGGGGGGGGGGGGGGGGGGGGGGGGGGGGGGGGGGGGGGGGGGGGGGGGGGGGGGGGGGGGGGGGGGGGGGGGGGGGGGGGGGGGGGGTGGGGGGGGGGGGGGGGGGGGGGGGGGGGGGGGGGGGGGGGGGGGGGGGGGGGGGGGGGGGGGGGGGGGGGGGGGGGGGGGGGGGGGGGGGGGGGGGGGGGGGGGGGGGGGGGGGGGGGGGGGGGGGGGGGGGGGGGGGGGGGGGGGGGGGGGGGGGGGGGGGGGGGGGGGGGGGGTGGGGGGGGGGGGGGGGGGGGGGGGGGGGGTGGGGGGGGGGGGGGGGGGGGGGGGGGGGGGGGGGGGGGGGGGGGGGGGGGGGGGGGGGGGGGGGGGGGGGGGGGGGGTGGGGGGGGGGGGGGGGGGGGGGGGGGGGGGGGGGGGGGGGGGGGGGGGGGGGGGGGGGGGGGGGGGGGGGGGGGGGGGGGGGGGGGGGGGGGGGGGGGGGGGGGGGGGGGGGGGGGTGGGGGGGGGGGGGGGGGGGGGGGGGGGTGGGGGGGGGGGGGGGGGGGGGGGGGGGGGGGGGGGGGGGGGGGGGGGGGGGGGGGGGGGGGGGGGGGGGGGGGGGGGGGGGGGGGGGGGGGGGGGGGGGGGGGGGGGGGGGGGGGGGGGGGGGGGGGGGGGGGGGGGGGGGGGTGGGGGGGGGGGGGGGTGGGGGGGGGGGGGGGGGGGGGGGGGGGGGGGTGGGGGGGGGGGGGGGGGGGGGGGGGGGGGGGGGGGGGGGGGGGGGGTGGGGGGGGGGGGGGGGGGGGGGGGGGGGGGGGGGGGGGGGGGGGGGGGGGGGGGGGGGGGGGGGGGGGGGGGGGGGGGGTGGGGGGGGGGGGGGGGGGGGGGGGGGGGGGGGGGGGGGGGGGGGGGGGGGGGGGGGGGGGGGGGGGGGGGTGGGGGGGGGGGGGGGGGGGGGGGGGTGGGGGGGGGGGGGGGGGGGGGGGGGGGGGGGGGGGGGGGGGGGGGGGGGGGGGGGGGGGGGGGGGGGGGGGGGGGGGGGGGGGGGGGGGGGGGGGGGGGGGGGGGGGGGGGGGGGGGGGGGGGGGGGGGGGGGGGGGGGGGGGGGGGGGGGGGGGGGGGGGGGGGGGGGGGGGGGGGGGGGGGGGGGGGGGGGGGGGGGGGGGGGTGGGGGGGGGGGGGGGGGGGGGGGGGGGGGGGGGGGGGGGGGGGGGGGGGGGGGGGGGGGGGGGGTGGGGGGGGGGGGGGGGGGGGGGGGGGGGGGGGGGGGGGGGGGGGGGGGGGGGGGGGGGGGGGGGGGGGGGGGGGGGGGGGGGGGGGGGGGGGGGGGGGTGGGGGGGGGGGGGGGGGGGGGGGGGGGGGGGGGGGGGGGGGGGGGGGGGGGGGGGGGGGGGGGGGGGTGGGGGGGGGGGGGGGGGGGGGGGGGGGGGGGGGGGGGGGGGGGGGGGGGGGGGGGGGGGGGGGGGGGGGGGGGGGGGGGGGGGGGGGGGGGGGGGGGGGGGGGGGGGGGGGGGGGGTGGGGGGGGGGGGGGGGGGGGGGGGGGGGGGGGGGGGGGGGGGGGGGGGGGGGGGGGGGGGGGGGGGGGGGGGGGGGGGGGGGGGGGGTGGGGGGGGGGGGGGGGGGGGGGGGGGGGGGGGGGGGGGGGGGGGGGGGGGGGGGGGGGGGGGGGGGGGGGGGGGGGGGGGGGGGGGGGGGGGGGTGGGGGGGGGGGGGGGGGGGGGGGGGGGGGTGGGGGGGGGGGGGGGGGGGGGGGGGGGGGGGGGGGGGGGGGGGGGGGGGGGGGGGGGGGGGGGGGGGGGGGGGGGGGGGGGGGGGGGGGGGGGGGGGGGGGGGGGGGGGGGTGGGGGGGGGGGGGGGGGGGGGGGGGGGGGGGTGGGGGGGGGGGGGGGGGGGGGGGGGGGGGGGGGGGGGGGGGGGGGGGGGGGGGGGGGGGGGGGGGGGGGGGGGGGGGGGGGGGGGGGGGGGGGGGTGGGGGTGGGGGTTTGGTTGGGGGGGGGGGGGGGGGGGGGGGGGGGGGGGTGGGGGGGGGGGGGGGGGGAGGGGGGGGTTGGTGTGTGGGGGCGGGGGGTGGGGGTGGTGCGGGGGGGGGTGCGGGGGGGGGGGGGGGGGTTGGGGGGGGGGAGGGGGGGGGGGGGGGGGGTGGGGGGGGGGAGGGGGGGTTGGGGGGGGGGGGTGGGGGTGTGGGGGGGGGGGGGGGGGGTGGGGGGGGGGGGGGGGGGGGGGGGGGGGGGAGGCGGAGGTGGGGGGGGGCATGATTAGCCCTCGTTGACTGTTGCATGATGATGATACATGAGGTTGTTACATGTTGATGTTACATTTTGATGTTACATGTTGATGATACATGATGATGTTACAAACTGATGTTAGATGATATTGTTGCATGATAATAATTCATGAGAATTTATCATGTTGATTTTACATTTTGATGTAACATATTGATGTTTAATGATGATGTTACATTCTGATGTTACAGGATTTTGTTGCATGATGATGTGACATGTGAATGTTACATGTTGATGTTGATTTTGATGATATATGTTGATGTTACATGATAATGTTACATGAAAAATTTACATTCTGATGTTACACGAATGTGTTGCATGATGATGTTACATGAGGATGATACATGAGTATATTAAGTGTTGATGTAACCATTTGATGTTACATGTTGATGTTACATAATGATGATACATTCTGATGTTACATGATGTTGTTTCATGATTATGTTGCATGATGTTACATGTTGATGTTATATGTTGTTGTTACATGTTGATGTTACATGATGATGTTACATTCTGATGTTACATGATGTTGTTGCATGATGATGTTACATGGGTATGTTGCATGTTCATGTTACATATTGATGTAACATGTTGATGATACATGATGATGTTACATACTAATACTACATGGTATTGCTGGAAGATGATGTTACATGAGGATGTTACATGTTGATGTTACATTTTGATGTTACATGTTGATGTCAAATGATGATGTTTCATTCTGATATTATATGATGTTGTTACATCATGATGTTACATGAGGATGTTACATGTCGATGATACATTAGATGAGAGATGTTGATGTTTAATGATGATGTTACATTCTGATGTTACAGGATTTTGTTGCATGATGATGTAACATATGAATGTTACATGTTGATGTTGATTTTGATGATATATGTTGATGTTACATGATAATGTTACATGAAAAATTTACATTCTGATGTTACACGAATGTGTTGCATGATGATGTTACATGAGGATGATACATGAGTATATTAAGTGTTGATGTAACCATTTGATGTTACATGTTGATGTTACATAATGATGATACATTCTGATGTTACATGATGTTGTTTCATGATTATGTTGCATGATGTTACATGTTGATGTTATATGTTGATGTTACATGTTGATGTTACATGATGATGTTACATTCTGATGTTACATGATGTTGTTGCATGATGATGTCACATGGGTATGTTGCATGTTCATGTTACATATTGATGTAAAATGTTGATGTTACTTGATGATATTACATTCTGATGTAACATGATTTTGTTGCATGATGATGTTACATGTGGATGTTACATGTTGATGTTACATTTTGATGATACATGTTGATGTTACATGATAATGTTACATTCTGATGTCACATGATGTTGATGCGTGATGATGTAAGATTAGGATGTTACATGTTGATGTTACATTAGATGAGAGATGTTGATGTTACATGAAAATGTTACATTCTTATGTTACATGATGTAGTTGCATGATGATGTTACATGAGGATGTTGCATGTTGATGTTACATTTTGATGATACATGTTGATGTTACATGATAATGTTACATTCTGATGTTACACGAATTTGTTGCATGATGGTGTTACATGAGGATGTTACATGTTTATGTAACAATTAGATGTTACATGTTGATTTTACATGAGGATGCTATATTCTGATGTTACATGATGTTGTTGCATGATGATGTTACATGAGGATGTTATATGTGGATATTAAATGTTGAAATAACAATTAGATGTTACATGTTGATTTTGCATGAGTGTGCTATATTCTGATGTTACATGAGGTTGTTATATGTGATGTTACATGAGCATGTTACATGTTGATGTTACATTTTGATGTTACACGTTGATGTTACATGATGATGTTACATTCTGATGTTACATGATGTTGTTGCATGATGATGTTACATGATGATGTTACATGGGGCTGTTACATGATGATGTTACATTCTGATGTTACATGATGTTGTTGCATGATGGTGTAACATGAGGATGTTACATGACGATATTACATGTTGATGTAACAATTAGATGTTACATGTTGATTTTACATGAGGATGCTATATTCTGATATTACATGATGTTGTTACATGATGATGTTACACGAGGATGTGACATGTTGATGTTATATTTGGTTGTTAAATGTTGATGTTACATGATGATGTTACATTCTGATGTTACATGATGTTACATTTTGATGATACATATTGATGTTAGATGATGATGTTACATTCTGATTTTACACGAATTTGTTGCATGATGAGGTCTCATGAGGATGTTACATGTTGATGTTACATTTTGATGTTATATGTTGATGTTACATGATGGTGTTTCATTATGATGTTACATGATGTTGTTGTATGATGATATTACATGAGAATGTTACATGTTGGTTGTACATTTTGATGTAACATGTTGATGATACCTGATGATGTAACAAATTAGTACTACATGATGTTGCTGGAGGATGATGTTACATGAGGATATTACATAAGGATATTACATGTTGATGTAACAATTAGATGTTACATTTTATTTTACATGTTGATGTTACATTTTGATGTAACATGTTGATGTTAAATGATGGTGTTATATTCTGATGTTACATGATGTTGTTGCGTGATGATTTTACATGAGGATGTTGCATGTTGATGTTACAATTTGATGATACATGTTGATGTTATATGATGATGTTACATACTGATGTTACATGATGTTGTTGGATGATGATCTTACATGAGGATGTTCCATGTTGTTGTTACATTCTGATGTTACATGTTGGTGTTACATGATGATGTTACATTCTGATGTTACATGCTGTTGTTAAATTATGATGTAACTTGAGGATGGAACATGTTGATGATACCTTTTGATGATACATGTTGATGTTACATGATATTGTTATATACTGATGTTACACGAATTTGTTGCATGTTGATGTTACATGTGGGTGTAACATGTTGTTGTTAGATTTTGCTTTTACATGTTGGTGTTACATGTTTATGTTACATTCAGATGTTACATGCTGTTGTTAAATGATGATGTTACTTGAGGATGGTACATGTTGATGTTACATTTTGATGAAACATGTTGATGTTACATGATAATGTTATATTCTGATGTTACACGAATTTGTTGCATGATGATGTTACATTTTGATGTTACATGTTGATGTTACATGATGATGTTACATTCTGATGTTACATGCTGTTGTTACATGATGATGTTACATGATGATGTTACAGATTGATGTTACACGATGTTGTTAAATGATGATGTTACATGAGGATGTTACATGTTGATGATACATTTTGATGTTACATGTTGGTGTTACATGATGATCTGCATTCTGATGTTACATGCTGTTGTTACATTTTGATGATACATGTACATGTTACATGACGATGTTACATTCTGATGTTACACTAATTTGTAGCATGATGAGGTTACATGAGGATGTCACATGTTTATGTAACAATTAGATGTTACATGTTGCTTTTACATGAGGATGCTTTATTCTGATATTACATGATGTTGTTGCATGATTGCGTTCCATGAGGATGTTACATGTTGATGTTAGATTTTGATGTTACATGTTGATATTACATGATGATGTTAAATTCTCATGTTACATGATGTTGTTGATTGATCATGATACATGATGATGTTTTATGTTGATGTTATATGTTGATGTTACATTTTGATGTTACATGTTGATGTTACATGATGATGTTACATTCTGATGTTACATGATGTTGTTGCATGATGATGTTACATGATGATGTTACATGTGGATGTTACATGATGATGTTACATTCTGATGTTACATGATGTTGTTGCATTATAATGTTACATGATGATGTTACATGTTGATGTTATATGTCGATGTTACATTTTGAAGTTACCTGTTGATCTTGCATGGTGATGCTATATTCTTACGTTACATGATGTTGTTGCATGATTGTGTTTCATGAGGATGCTACATTTTGATGTTAGATTTTGATGTTACATGTTGATGTTACATGATGATGTTAAATTCTCATGTTACATGATGTTGTTGCATGTTGATGATACATGATGATGTTATATGTTGATGTTATATGTTGACGTTACATTTTGATGTTACATGTTGATGTTACATGATCATGTTACATTCTGATGTTACATGATGTTGTTGCATGATGATGTTACATGATGATGTTACATGTTGATGTTACATGATGATGTTAGATTCTCATGTTGCATGAAGTTTTTGCATGATGATGATACATGATGATGTTATATGTTGATGTTATATGTTGATGTTACATTTTGATGTTAGATGTTGATGTTACATTTTGATGTTACATGTTGATGTTACATGATGATGTTACATTCTGATGTTACATGATGTTGTTGCATGATGATGTTACATGATGATGTTACATGTTGATGTTATATGTTGATGTTACATTTTGATGTTACATGTTGATGTTACATGATGATGTTACATTCTGATGTTACATGATGTTGTTACATGATGTTGTTACATGATGATGTTACATGAGGATGTTACATGAGGATGTTGCATGTTTATGTAACAATTTGATGTTACATTTTTATTTTACATGAAGATGCGATATTATGATATTATAAGATGTTGTTGAATGGTGATGTTACATGATGATGTTACATGTTGATGTTATATGTTGATGTTACATTTTGATGATACATGTTGATGTTACATGATAATGTTACATGATAAGGTTACATTCTGATGTTACACGAATTTGTTGCATGATGTGGTTACATGAGGACGTTAAAACGTTGATGTTACATGTTGATGTTACATGATGTTGTTACATGATGATGGTACATTCTGATGTTACATGATTTTGTTGCATGATGATGTAACATGTGGATGTTACAAGATGATATTACATTTTGATGATACATGTTGATGTAACATGATGATGTTACATTCTGATGTTACATGATGTTGTTAGATGATGACGTCACATTAGGATGTTACATGATGACGTTACATTCTGATGTTACATGATGTCGTTGCATGTTTATTTAACATGAGGATGTTACATTTGTATATTATATGTTGATGTTACATTTTGATGTTACATTCTGATGTTACATGATGTTGTTGCATGATGATGTTACATGATGACGTTATATGTTGATGTTATATTTTGATGTTACAATTTGATATTAAATGTTGATTTTAGATGATGATGTTAAATTCTCATGTTACATGATGTTGTTGCATGATGATGTTACATGATGATGTTACATGTTGATGTTACATGATGATGATAGATTCTCATGTTTCATGAAGTTTTTGCACGATGATGATACATGATGATGTTATATGTTGATGTGATATGTTGATGTTACATTTTGATGTTAGATGTTGATGTTACATTTAGATGTTACATGTTGATGTTAGATGATGATGTTACATTCTGATGTTACATGATGTTGTTGCATGATGATATTACATGAGAATTTTACATGTTGATTTAACATTATAATGTAGCATGTTGATGATACATGATGATGTTACGTAGTAATACTAAATGAGGTTGCTAGAGGATGATGTTACATGAGGATGTTACATGAGGATGTTGCATGTTTATGTAACAATTTGATGTTACATTTTGATTTTACATGAAGATGCGATATTATGATATTATAAGATGTTGTTGAATGGTGATGTTACATGATGATGTTACATGTTGATGTTATATGTTGATGTAACATTTTGATGATGCATGTTGATGTTAGATGATAGTGTTACATGATAAGGTTACATTCTGATGTTACACGAATTTGTTGCATGATGAGGTTATATGAGGACGTGAAAATGTTGATGTTACATGTTGATGTTACATGATGTTGTTACATGATGATGGTACATTCTGATGTTACATGATTTTGTTGCATGATGATGTAACATGTGGATGTTACATGTTGATGTTACATTTTGATGATACATGTTGATGTTACATGATGTTGTTACATTCTGATGTTACATTATTTTGTTGCATGATGAGGTTACATGAGGATATTACATGATGATGTTACATTCTGATGTTACATGATGTTGTTGCATGTTGATGTAACATGAGGATGTTACATTATGCTATTACATGTTGATGTAACAATTAGATGTTACATGTTGATTTTACATGAGGATGCTATATTTGGATATTACATGATGTTGTTACATGATGATGTTACATGAGGATGTTACATGTTGATGTTACATTTTGATGTTACATGTTGATGTTACATGTTGATGTTACATTTTGATGATACATGTTGATGTTACATGATGATGTTACATTCTGATGTTACATGATGTTGTTAGATGATGATGTTACATGAGGATGTTACATGTTGATGTTACATGATGATGTTACATTCTGATGTTGCATGATGTTGTTGCATGATGATGTTACATGATGTTACATGTTGATGATATATTTTGATGTTACATTTTGATGTTACATGTTGATGTTACATGATGATGTTACATTCTGATGTTACATGATGTTGTTGCATGATGATATTACATGAGAATTTTACATGTTGATTTTACATTTTGATGTAACATGTTGATGATACATGATGATGTTACATACTAATACTACATGATGTTGCTGGAGGATGATGTTACATGAGGATGTTACATGTTGATGTAATAATTAGATGTTACATGTTGATTATACATGAGGATGTTACATTCTGATGTTACATGATGTTGTTACATGATGATGTTACATGAGGATGTTACATGTTGATGTTACACTTTGATGTTACATGTTGATGTTACATGATGATGTTACATTCTGATGTTACATGATGTTGTTGCATGATGATGTTACATGATGATGTTACATGTTGATGTTATATGTTGATGTTACATTTTGATGTTACATGTTGATGTTACATGATGATGTTACATTCTGATGTTACATGATGTTGTTACATGATGTTGTTACATGATGATGTTACATGAGGATGTTACGTGTTGATTATACATTATGATGTTACATGATGTTGATGCGTGATGATGCAACATTGGGATGTTACATGTTGATGTTACATGATGATGTTACTTTCAGATGTTGCATGATGTTGTTGCATGGTGATGTTACATGATGTTACATGTTGATTATATATGTTGATGTTACATTTTGATGTTACATGTGGATGTTACATTTTGATGTTACATGTTGATGTTACATGATGATGTTACATTCTGATGTTACATGATGTTGTTGCATGATGATATTATATGGGAATTTTACATGTTGATTTTACATTTTGATGTAGCATGTTGATGATACGTGATGATGTTACATACTAATACTACATGATGTTTCTGAAGGATGATGTTACATGATGATGTTACATGGAGAATTTACATGTTTATGTAAAAATTACATGTTACATGTTGATTTTACATGAGGATGCGATATTCTGATATTACATGATGTTGTTGCATGATGATGTTACATGATGAAGTTACATGTTGATGTCATATTTTGCTGTTACATTTTGATGTTACATGTTGATGTGACATGATGATGTTACATTCTGATGTTACATGATGTTGTTACATGATGATGTTACATGATGTTTTTATATGTTGATGATGCATTTTGATGTTACATGTTGATGTTATATGATGATGTTACATTCTGATGTTACATGATGTTGATACATGACGATGTTACATGAGGATGTTATATGTTGATGATACATTATGATGTTACATGATGTTGATGCGTGATGATGTAACATTAGGATGTTACATGTAGATGTTACATGATGATTTTACATTCTGATGTTGCATGATATTGTTGCATGATGATGTTACATGATGTAACATGTTGATGATATATGTTGATGTGACATTATGATGTTACATGTTGATGTTACATGTTGATGTAACATGATAATGTTACATGATAGGCCTACATTCTGATGTTACAGGATTTTGTTGCATAATGAGGTTACATGAGGACTTTAGAATGTTGATGTTACATTTCGATGTTACATGTTGATGTTAGATGATGATCGTACATTATTATATTACATGATTTTGTTACATGATGATGTTACATGAGGATGTTAGATGTTGATGATACATTTTGATGTAAAATGTTGATGTTACATTCTGATGTTACATGATTTTGTTGCATGTTTATTTAACATGAGGATGTTACATTTGTATATTATATGTTGATGTTACATTTTGATGTTACATTCTGATGTTACATGATGTTGTTGCATGATGATGTTACATGATGATGTTACATTTTGATGTTATATTTTGATGTTACAATTTGATATTACATGTTGATGTGACATGATAATGTTACATGATAGGCCTACATTCTGATGTTACAGGAATTTGTTGCATAATGAGGTTACATGATGACGTTAGAATGTTGATGTTACATTTCGATGTTACATGTTGATGTTACAGGATGATCGTACATTCTTATATTACATGATTTTGTTACATGATGATGTTACATGAGGATGTTAGATGTTGATGATACATTTTGATGTAAAATGTTGATGTTACATGATGATGTTACATTCTGATGTTACATGATTTTGTTGCATGTTGATGTAATATGTGGATATTTAATGTTGATGCTATATTTTGATGATTCATTTTGATGTTACATGATGATGTTACATTCAGATGTTACATGATGTTGTTGTATGATGATGTAAAATGTGGATGTTACATGTTGATGTGACATTTCGTTGATATATGTTGATGTTACATGATGATGTTACATTCTGATGTTGCATGATGTTGTTGCATGATGATGTTACATGATGTTACATGTTGATGACATATGTTGATGTTACATTTTGATGTTACATGTTGATGTTACATTTTGATGTTACATGTTGATGTTACATGATGATGTTACATTCTGATGTTACATGATGTTGCTGCATGATGATATTACATGAGAATTTTACATGTTGATTTTACATTTTGATGTAACATGTTGATGATACATGATGATGTTACATATTAATACTATATGATGTTGCTGGAGGCTGATGTTACATGAGGATGTTACATGAGGATGTTACACGTTTATGTTCGAATTAGATGTTACAGGTTGATTTTACATGAGGATGCGATATTCCGATTTTACATGAGGTTGTTGCATGATGATGTTACATGATGATGTTACATGTTGATGTTATATGTTGATGTTCTATTTTGATGATACATGTTGATGTTACATGATGATGTTACATGATGATGTTACATTCTGATGTTACATTCTGATGTTACACGAATTTGTTGCATGATGAGGTTAGATGAGGACGTTAAAATGTTGATGTTACATTTTGATGTTACATGTTGATGTTACATGATGATCGTACATTCTGATGTTACATGATTTTGTTGCATGATGATGTAACATGTGTATGTTACATGTTGATGTTATATTTTGATGATATATGTTGATGTTACATGATGATGTTACATAGTAATACTACATGATGTTGCTGGAGGATGATGTTACATGAGGATGTTACATGAGGATGTTACATGTTTATGTAACAATTAGATGATGCATGTTGATTTTACATGAGGATGCGATATTCTGATGTTACATGATGTTGTTGCATGATGATGTTACATGATGATGTTACATGTTGATGTTATATGTTGATGTAACATTTTGATGTTACATGTTGATGTTACATGATGATGTTACATTCTGATGTTACATGATGTCGTTGCATGATGATGTTACATGAGGATGTTACATGTTGATGATGCATTTTGATGTTAAATGTTGATGTTACATGATGATGTGATATTCTGATGTTACATGATTTTGTTGCATGATGATGTTACATGGGGATGTTACATGTTGATGCTACAATTTGATGATACCTGTTGATGTTACATGATAATAATACATTCTGATGTTACATGATGTTGATTCGTGATGATGTAACATTAGGATGTTACATGTTGAAATTATATTTTGATGTTTCATGTTGATGTTACATGATGATGTTACATTCTGATGTTACATGATGTTTGTCATGATGATGTGACATGTGGATGTTACATGTTGATATTACATTTTGATGATACATGTTGATGTTACATGATAATGCTACGTGATAATGTTACATTCTGATGTTACACGAATTTGTTGCATGATGAAGGTACATGAGGATGTTACATGTTGATGATGCATTTTGATGTTACATTCTGATGTTACATGATTTTGTTGCATGATGATGTTACATGTGGATGTTACATGTTGATGCTACAATTTGATGATACCTGTTGATTTTACATGATAATGTTACATTCTGATGTTACATGATGTTGATGCGTGATGATGTAACATTTGGATGTTATATGTTGATGTTATATGTTGATATTTCATGTTGATGTTACATGATGATGTTGCATTCTGATGTTACATGATGTTTGTCATGATGATGTAACATGTGTATGTTACATGTTGATATTTCATTTTGATGATACATGTTGATGTTACATGATAATGCTACATGATAAGGTTAAATTCTGATGTTACACGAATTTGTTGCATGATGAGTGTACATGAGGATGTTACATGTTGATGTTCATTTTGATGATACATGTTGATTTTACATGAAAATCATTCATGATAATGTTACATTCTGATGTTATGCATTTTTGTTGAATGATGAGGTTACATGAGGATGTTACAAGTTGATGTTACAGTTTGCTGTTACGTGTTGATGTTACATGAGGATGTTACATTCTGATGTTATATGATGTTGTTGCATGTTGATATTACATGAGAATTTATGACGTTGATTTTACATTTTGATGTAACATGTTGATAGTACATGATGATGTGACATTCTGGTATTGCATGGTTTTGTTGCATGATGATGTAACATGTGGATGTTACATGTTGATGTTCATTTTGATGATACATGTTGATGTTACATGATAATGTTACAATCTGATGTTACACAAATTTGTTGCATGATGAAGTTATATCAGGATGTTACATGTTTATGTAACAATTAGATGTTACATGTTGATTTTACATGAGTATGCTATATTCTGATGTTACATGATGTTGTTGCATGATGATGTTACATGAGGATGTTACATGAGGATATTAAATGTTGAAAAAAAAAATTAGATGTTACATGTTGATTTTGCATGAGGATGGTATATTCTGATGTTACATGATGATGTTACATTTTGATGATACAAGTTGATGTTACATGATGATGTTACATTTTGATGTTACATGTTGATGTTACATGATGATGTTACATAGTGATGTTACATGATGATGATACATTCTGATGTTACATGTTGATGTTACATTTTGACGATACATGTTGATGTTACATGATGATGTTACATGATGATGTTACATTTTGATGATACAATTTGATGTTACATGATAATGTTACATTGTGATGTTATATGCTGTTTTTTCACGATGATGCAACATGATGGTTTTACATACTGAAGTTACACGATGTTTTTTACATGATGATGTTTCATTGCTGTTGTTACATGATGATGTAACATGATGATTTTATTTACTGATGTTATACGATGTTGTTGCATGAAGATGTTACATGACGATATTACATGTGGATGGTATATTCTGATGTTACATGTTGATGTCACATGATGATGATACATACTGATGTTACATGATGATGCTACATTCTGATGTTACATGATGATGTTACATTTTGATGATACAAGTTGATGTTACATGATGATGTTACATTTTGATGTTACATGTTGATGTTACATGATGATGTTACATGTTGATGTTACATGATGATGATACATTCTGATGTTACATGTTGATGTTACATTTTGACGATACATGTTGATGTTACATGATGATGTTACATGATGATGTTACATTTTGATGATACAAGTTGATGTTACATGATAATGTTACATTGTGATGTTATATGCTGTTTTTTCACGATGATGCAACATGATGTTTTTACATACTGAAGTTACACGATGTTTTTTACATGATGATGTTACATTCCGATGTTACAGGCTGTTGTTAAATGATGAAGTTACTTGAGGATGGTACATGTTGATGTTACATTTTGATGAAACATGTTGATGTTACATGATGATGTTACATATTGATGTTACACGATGTGGTTGCATGATGATGTTACATGAGGATGTTACATGTTAATGATACATTCTGATGTTATATGCTCTTGTTACATGATGATATAACATGTTGATATTACATTTTGATGTTACATGTTGATGTTACATGATGATGTTACATACTGATGTTACACGATGTTGTTGCATGATGATGTTACATTTTGATGTTACATTTTGATGTTATATTTTGATGATACATGTTGATGTTACATGATAATGTTACATTCTGATGTTACACGAATTTGTTACATGAGGATATTACATGTTGATGTTACATGAGGATGTTACATGTTGATGATAGATTTTGATATTACATGTTGATGTTACATGAGGATGTTACATACTGATGTTACACGATGTTGTTGCATGATGATGTTACATGTGGATGTTACATGTTAATGATACATTCTGATGTTATATGCTGTTGTTACAGGATGATATTACATGTTGATATTACATTTTGATGTTACAGGTTGATGTTAGATGATGATGTTACATACTGATGTTACACGATTTTGTTGCATGATGATGTTACATGAGGATGTTACATGTTAATGATACATTCTTATGTTATATGCTGTTGTTACATGATGATATTACATGTCGATATTACATTTTGATGTTACATGTTGATGTTAGATGATGATTACACATTTTGATGTTACATGTTGATGTTACATGATGATGTTACATAGTGATGTTACATGATGATGATACATTCTGATGTTACATGTTGATGTTACATTTTGATGATACATGTTGATGTTACATGATGATGTTACAGAATGTTGTTACATGATGTTTTTGGATGATGATGTTACATGAGGATGTTACATGTTAATGATACATTCTGATGTTATATGCTGTTGGTACATGATGATATTACATGTCGATATTACATTATGATGTTACATGAGGATGTTACATGTTGATGACACATTTTGATGTTACATGTTGGTGTTACATCATGATGTGACATTCTGATGTTACATGCTGTTGTTACATGATGATATTACATGTTGATATTACATTTTGATGTTACATGTTGATGTTACATGATGATGTTACATACTGATGTTACACGATGTTGTTGCATGATGATGTTACATGAGGATGTTACATGTGGATGTTACATTTTGATGTTACATGTTGATGTTACATGATGATGTTACATACTGATGTTACATGATGATGCTACATTCTGGTGTTACATGATGATGTTACATTTTGATGATACAAGTTGATGATACATGAGGATGTTACATTCTGAATTTACATGTTGATGTTACATTTTGATGATACATGTTGTTGTTACATGATGATGTTACATAATGATGTTACATTTTGTTGTTGGATGATGATGTAACAGAATGATGTTATATACTGATGTTACACGATGTTGTTGCATGATGATGTTATATGAGGATATTACATTTGGATGGTATATTTTGATGTTACATGTTGATGTTACATACTGATGTTACATGGTGATGCTACATGCTGATGTTACATGATGATGTTACATTTTGATGATACAAGTTGATGATACATGAGGATGTTACATTCTGATGTTACATGATAATGTTATATTCTGGTGTTACGCGAATTTGTTGCATGAGGATGTTACATTTTGATTTTTCAAGTTGATGTTACATGATGATGTTACATTCTGATGTTACATGCTGTTGTTATATGATGATGTAACATGATGATGTTATATACTGATGTTACACGATGTTGTTGCATGATGATGTTACATGAGGATATTACATGTGGATGGTATATTTTGATGTTACATGTTGATGTTACATGATTATGTTACACACTGATGTTACATGATGATGGTACATTATGATGTTACATGATGATGTTACATTTTGATGTTACATGTTGATGTTACATTTTGACGATACGTGTTGATGTTAAATGATGATGTTACATGAAGATGTTACATTCTGATGTTACATGCTGTTGTCATATGACGATGTAACCTGATGATGTTATATACTGATGTTACACGATGTTGTTGCATGATAATGTTACATGAGGATGTTGCATGTTGATGATACATTTTGATGTTACATGTTGGTGTTACAACATGATGTTACAATCTGTTCTTACATGCTGTTGTTACATGATGATATTACATGTTGATATTACATTTTGATGTTACATGTTGATGTTACATGATGATGTTACATGCTGATGTTACACGATGTTGTTGCATGATGATGTTACATGAGGATGTTTTATGTGGATGTAACATTTTGATGTTACATGTTGATGTTACATGATGATGTTACATACTGATGTTACATGATGATGCTACATTCTGATGTTACATGATGATGTTACATTTTGATGATACAAGTTGATGTTACATGATGATGTTACATTCTGATGGTATATGCTGTTGTTTCATGATGATGCAACATGATGGTTTTACATACTGAAGTTACACGATGTTGTTGCATGATGATGTTACATGAGGATGTTACATGTTGATGATACATTTTGATGTTACATGTTGGTGTTACATCATGATGTTACATTCTGATGTGACATGCTGTTTTTACATGATGATATTACATGTTGATATTACATTTTGATGTTATATGTTGATGTTACATGATGATGATACATAGTGATGTTACACGATGTTGTTGCATGATGATGTTACATGAGGATGTTACATGTTGATGTTACATTTTGATGTTATACGCTGATGTTACATGATGATGTTACATACTGATGTTACACGATGTTTTTGCATGATGATATTATAATAGGTTGTTACATGTTGATGTTACATTTTGATGTTACATGTTGGTGCTACGAGATGATGTTACATGATGATGTTACATGCTGATGTTACATGCTGTTGTTATATGATGATGTAAAATGATGATGTTATATACTGATGTTACACGATGTTGTTGCATGATGATGTTACATGAGGATATTACATGTGGATGGTATATTTTGATGTTACATGATGGTGTTACATACTGATGTTACATGATGGTGGTACATTATGATGTTACATGATGATGTTACATTTTGATGATACATGTTGATGTTACATGATGATGTTACATTTTGATGTTACATGTTGATGTTACATGATGGTGTTACATGGTGATGTTACATGATGGTGATACATTCTGATGTTACATGTTGATGTTACAGGATGATGTAACATGATGTTATATACTGATGTCACACGATGTTGTTGCATGATGATGTTACATGAGGATGTTGCATGTTGATGATACATTTTGATGTTACATGTTGGTGTTACATCATGATGTTACAATCCGATGTTACATGCTGTTGTTACATGATGATATTACATGTTGATATTACATTTTGATGTTACATGTTGATGTTACATGATGATGTTACATGCTGATGTTACACGATGTTGTTGCATGATGATGTTACATGAGGATGTTACATGTTGATGTTACATTTTGATGTTATACGCTGATGTTACATGATGATGTTACATAGTGATGTTACATTGATGTTACATGAATATGTTACATTCTGATGTTACATGATGTTTTTGCATGATGATGTTACATGTTGTTGTTGCATGATGATGTTACATGAGTATGTTACATGTTGATGTTACATTTTGATGATACATGTTGATGTTACATGATGATGTTTCATTCTGAGTTGTTACATGAGGATGTTACATGTTGATGTTACATTTTGATGTTACATGTTGATGTTACATGATGATGTTACATTCTGATGTTACATGTTGATGTTACATTTTGATGTTACATGTTGATGTTACATGATGATGTTACATAATGATGTTACATGATGTTGTTGCATGATGATGTTACATGAGGATGTTACATGTTGATGTTACATTTTGATGTTACATGTTGATGTTACATGATGATGTTACATTCTGATGTTACATGATGTTGTTGCATGATGATGTTACATGAGGATGTTACATGTTGATGTTACATTTTGATGTTACATGTTGATGTTACATGATGATGTTACATACTTATGTTACATGATGTTGTTGCATGATGATGTTACATGAGGATGTTACATGTTGATGTTACATTTTGTTGTTACATGTTGATGTTACATGTTGATGTGATATTTTGATGTTACATTTTGATGTTACATGTTGATGTTACATTATGATGTTACATGCTGTTGTTACATGATGATATTACATGAGGATATTACATGAGGATGTTACATGTTGATGTTATATTTTGATGTTACATGTTGGTGTTACATGATGATGTTACATTCTGATGTTACATGCTGTTGTTACATGATGATGTTACATGAGGATGTTACATGTTGATGTTACATTTTGATGTTACATACTGATGTTACATGATGATGTTATATACTGATGTTACATGATGTTGTTGCATGATGATGTTACATGAGGATGTTACATGTTGATGTTACATTTTGATGTTACATGTTGATGTTACATGACGATGTTTCATACTGATGTTACATGATGTTGTTGCATGATGATGTTACATGAGGATGTTACATGATGATGTTACATGATGATGTTACATTTTGATGATACATGTTGATGTTACATTCTGATGTTACATGTTGATGTTACATGATGATGTTACATTCTGATGTTACACGAATTTGTTGCATGATGATGTTACATGCTGTTGTTGCATGATGATGTTACATTCTGATGTTACATGTTGATGTTACATTTTGATGTTACATGTTGATGTTACATGATGATGTTACATAATGATGTTACATGATGTTGTTGCATGATGATGTTACATGAGGATGTTACATGTTGATGTTACATTTTGATGTTACATGTTGATGTTACATGATGATGTTACATACTGATATTACATGATGTTGTTGCATGATGATGTTACATGAGGATGTTACATGTTGATGTTACATTTTGATGTTATATGTTGATGTTACATGATGATGTTACATACTGATGTTAAATGATGTTGTTGCATGATGATGTTACATGAGGATGTTACATGTTGATGTTACATTTTGATTTTACATGTTGATGTTACAGGATGATGTTACATTCTGATGTTACATGATGTTGTTGCATGATGATGTTACATGAGGATGTTACATGCTGATGTTACATGATGATGTTACATTCTGATGTTACATGTTGATGTTACATTCTGATGTTACATGTTGATGTTACATGATGATGTTACATACTGATGTTACATGATGTTGTTGCATGATGATGTTACATGGGGATGTTACATGTTGATGTTACATTTTGATGTTACATGTTGTTGTTACATTTCGCTGTTTCATGTTGATGTTACATGATGCTGTAAAGGTTTGATGTTATATGATGTTATTACAGGATGATGTTACATGAGGATTTTATATGTTGATGTTACATACCGATGTTACATTCTGATGTCACCATTTGATGTTACATTGTGATGTAAGATGATGTTGATACATGATGATGTTACATGCTGTTGTTACATGATATTGTTGCATGATGATTTTGCATGATGATGTGACATGATGATGTTACATGATGCTGTTAAGGTTTGATGTTATATGATGTTATTACAGGATGATGTTACATGAGGATTGTATATGTTGATGTTACATACCGATGTTACATTCTGATGTTACCATTCGATGTTACATTGTGAAGTAACATGATGTTGATACATGATGTTGTTACATGCTGTTGTATCATGAGGTTGTTACATGATGATGTTAAATGAGGATGTAACATGCTGATGTTACATTTTGATGTTACATGTTGGTGTTACATTTAGATAATACATGTTGATGTTACATGATGATGTTACATACTGATGTTACATGATGATGTTGCATGATGATGTTACATGAGGATGTTACATGTTGATGTTACATTTTGATGTTACATGTTGGTGTTACATGATGATGTTACTTTCTGATGTTACATGTTGATGTTACATGATGATGTTACATACTGATGTTACATGATGTTGTTTCATGATGATGTTACATGAGGATGTTACATGTTGATGTTACATTTTGATGTTACATGTTGGTGTTACATGATGATGATACATTCTGATGTTACATGCTGTTGTTAGATGATGATGTTACATTCTGATGTTACATGAGGATGTTACATTCTGATGTTCCACGAATTTCTTGCATGATGATGTTACATGATGTTGTTGCATGATGTGGTGACATGAGTGTGTTACTTGTTGATGTTACATTTTGATGATACATGTTGATGTTACATGATAATGTTTCATTCTGATGTTACATGAGGATGTTACATGTTGATGTTACATTTTGATGTTACATGTTGATGTTACATGATGATGTTACATTCTGATGTTACATGTTGATGTTACATTTTGATGTTACATGTTGATGTTACATGATGTTGTTACATAATGATGTTACATGATGTTGTTGCATGATGATGTTACATGAGGATGTTACATGTTGATGTTACATTTTGATGTTACATGTTGATGTTACATGATGATGTTACATACTGATATTACATGATGTTGTTGCATGATGATGTTACATGAGGATGTTACATGTTGATGTTACATTTTGATTTTACATGTTGATGTTACATGATGATGTTCC
>OX103972.1:46817677-46921568 GCA_944470395.2 Schistosoma turkestanicum | reverse complement strand
ATGTTGATGTTACATGATGATGTTACATAGCTGATGTTACATAGATAGTTGTATGATGATGTTGATTACATGAGGAATGTTACATGTTGATTGTTACATATTCGATTGATAACATGTTGATGTTAATCATGATGATATACATGTTGAATGTTCATTACAGGTTATATGTTGATGTTACATGATGATGTTACATACTGGATGTTCATCTATGATGTTACAGTTTGCATGTTACAGGTTGATGTTACATGGATGATTGTTAGCATGATTGATGTTACATTAGGAATGTTGATATGTTGAGTGTTACTGATGGGCTGTTACATGCTGATTGTACATGATGTTCGTTACAGGATGATGCTTTACATGATGCAATGTTACATGTTGATTTACATTTGGATGATTACTATAGTTGATGTTTACAGGATGAATGTTATCATACTGATAGTTAAAATGATGTTGTTGTATGATGATGTTTACAATGGAGGATTTTTACATGTTGATGTACATTTCGATGTTACATGTTGGATGTGGTTACATGTGAATGATGTTACATGGCTGATGTTTATGATGTTCTTTTCTTAGGCTGATGTTACATGACTGATGTTAAATGTTGATGTTACATTTTGATGTTACATGTTGATGTTGCATGATGACATTACATGATGATGTTACATGATGTTGTTGCATGATGTGTTACATGAGGATGTTACTGTTGATGTTTACATTTTTGATGTTACATGTTGTTGGTACATGATGATGTTACATTCTGATGTTACATGCTGTTGTTACGTGATAATGTTATACTCTGATGTTATACGAATTTTTTCAAAGATGTTGTTACATGCTGTTGTTGCATGATGATGTTACATGAGGATGTTACATGTTGATGTTATATTTCGATGTTACAAGTTGATGTTACATGATGATGTTACATAACGATGTTACATGATTTTGTTACATGATGATGTTACATGAGGATGTTACATGATGATGTTACATTTTGATGTTACATGTTGGTGTTACATGATGATGTTACATTCTGATTTTACATGATGTTCTTACATGATGATGTTACATTCTGATGTTACATGTTGATGTTACATTTTGACGATACATGTTGATGTTACATGATAATGTTACATACTGATGGTACACGAAATATTTGCATGATGATGTTACATGAGGATGTTACATGTTGATGTTACAATTTGATGTTTCATGTTGATGTTACATGATGATTTTACATTCTGATGTTAGATGCTGTTGTTACATGATGATGTTACATTCTCATATTACATGTTGATATTACGTGAGGATGTTAAACTTTGATGTTACATTTGGATGTTTCATGTTGGTGTTACATGATGATGTTACATTCTGATGTTACATGTTTATGCTATATTTTGATGATACATGTTGATGTTACATGATGATGTTACATATTGATGTTACATGATGTTGTTGTATGATGATTTTACATGATGATGTTACATATTGATGTTACATGATGTTGTTGTAGGATGATGTTACATGAGGATGTTACATGTTGATGTTGCATTTCGATGTTACATGTTGATGTTACATGATGATGTTACATTCTGATGTTACATGATGATGTTACATGAGGATGATACATGTTGATGTAACATTTTGATGTTACATGTTGGTGTTACATGATGATGTTACATTCTGTTTATACATGATGTTCTTACATGATGATGTAACATTCTAATGTTTCAAGTTGATGTTACATTTTAGCGATATATGTTGATGTTACATGATAATGTTATATACTGATGGTACACGAAATATTTGCATGATGATGTTACATGAGGATGTTACATGTTGATGTTACATTTTGATGTTTCATGTTGGTGTTACATGATGATGTTACATTCTGATGATACATGTTGATGTTACACGAATTTGTTGCATGATGATGTTACATGTTGATGTTACATGATGATGTTACATTCTGATGTTAAATGTTGATGTTAAATTTTGATGTCACATGTCGATGTTACACGATGATGTTACATGATGATGTTACATGATGTTGTTGGATGATGATGTTACATGAGGATCCTACATGTTGTTGTTACATTTTGATGTTACATGTTCATGTTACACGTTGATTTTACATACTGATGTTACATGATGTTGTTGCATGATGATTTTACATGAGGATTTTAATTGTTGATGTTAGATATTCGGTGATATATGTTGATGTTACATGTTAATGTTACATACTGATGTTACACGAATAAGTTACAATAGGATGTTACATGTTGATGTTACATTTTATGTTATATGTTGATGTTACATGATGATTTTACATACTGATGTTACATCATGTTGTTGCATGATGAAATTACAAAAGGATGTTACATGTTGATATTACATTTTGATGTTACATGTTGGTGTTACATGATGATGATACATTCTGCTTTACATTTTGATGTTACATATTGGTGTTACATGATGATGATACATTCTGATGTTACATGAGTATGTTAATTGTTGATCTTACATTTTGATGATACATGTTGATGTTACAGGATAATGTTACATTCTCATGTTACACGAATATGTTACATGAGGATGTTACATGTTGATGTTACATTTTGATGTTATATGTTCATGTTACATGATGATTTTACATACTGATGTTACATCATGTTGTTGCATGATGAAATTACATGAGGATGTTACATGTTGATGTTACATTTCGATGTTACATGTTGGTGTTACATGATGATGTTACATTCTGATGTTACATGTTGATGTTACACGAATTTGTTGCATGATGATGTTACATGTTGATGTTACATGATGATGTTACATTCTGATGTTAAATTGATGTCACATGTTGATGTTACACGATGATGTTACATGATGATGTTACATACTGATGTTAAATGATGTTGTTGCATGATTATTTTACATGAGGATGTCACATGCTGATGTTACATTTTAATGTTACATGGTGGTGTTGCATGATGATGTTACATTCTGATGTTACATGCTGTTTGTACGTGATAATATTACATGAGTATCTTACATGCTGAAAGTTACATTTTGATGAAAGAAGTTGATGTTATATGATGATTGTATATTTTGATGTTACATGTTGATGTTCGACGAATTTGTTGCAAGATGATGTTACATGAGGATATTACATAATGATGTTACATTCTGATGTTAAATGTTGATGTTACATTTTGATGTTACATGTTGATGTTGCATGATGACATTACATGATGATGTTACATGATGTTGTTGCATGATGGTGTTACATGAGGATGTTACTTGTTGATGTTACATTTTGATGTTACATGTTGTTGGTACATGATGATGTTACATTCTGATGTTACATGCTGTTGTTACGTGATAATGTTATACTCTGATGTTATACGAATTTTTTGCAAGATGTTGTTACATGCTGTTGTTGCATGATGATGTTACATGAGGATGTTACATGTTGATGTCACATTTCGATGTTACAAGTTGATGTTACATGATGATGTTACATAACGATGGTACATAATTTTGTTACATGATGATGTTACATGAGGATGTTACATGATGATGTTACATTTTGATGTTACATGTTGGTGTTACATGATGATGTTACATTCTGATTTTACATGATGTTCTTACATGATGATGTAACATTCTAATGTTACATGTTGATGTTACATTTTGACGATACATGTTGATGTTACATGATAATGTTACATACTGATGGTACACGAAATATTTGCATGATGATGTTACATGAGGATGTTACATGTTGATGTTACAATTTGATGTTTCATGTTGATGTTACATGATGATTTTACATTCTGATGTTAGATGCTGTTGTTACATGATGATGTTACATTTTCATAATACATGTTGATATTACGTGAGGATGTTAAACTTTGATGTTACATTTGGATGTTTCATGTTGGTGTTACATGATGATGTTACATTCTGATGTTACATGTTTATGCTATATTTTGATGATACATGTTGATGTTACATGATGATGTTACATATTGATGTTACATGATGTTGTTGTATGATGATTTTACATGATGATGTTACATATTGATGTTACATGATGTTGTTGTAGGATGATGTTACATGAGGATGTTACATGTTGATGTTGCATTTCGATGTTACATGTTGATGTTACATGATGATGTTACATTCTGATGTTACATGATGATGTTACATGAGGATGATACATGTTGATGTAACATTTTGATGTTACATGTTGGTGTTACATGATGATGTTACATTCTGTTTATACATGATGTTCTTACATGATGATGTAACATTCTAATGTTTCAAGTTGATGTTACATTTTAGCGATATATGTTGATGTTACATGATAATGTTATATACTGATGGTACACGAAATATTTGCATGATGATGTTACATGAGGATGTTACATGTTGATGTTACATTTTGATGTTTCATGTTGGTGTTACATGATGATGTTACATTCTGATGTTACATGTTGATGTTACACGAATTTGTTGCATGATGATGTTACATGTTGATGTTACATGATGATGTTACATTCTGATGTTAAATGTTGATGTTAAATTTTGATGTCACATGTTGATGTTACACGATGATGTTACATGATGATGTTACATGATGTTGTTGGATGATGATGTTACATGAGGATCCTACATGTTGTTGTTACATTTTGATGTTGCATGTTCATGTTACACGTTGATTTTACATACTGATGTTACATGATGTTGTTGCATGATGATGTTACACGAATTTGTTGAAGATTTTGTTACATTCCGTTGTTGCATGATGATTTTACATGAGGATGTTTATTTTTGATGTAAGTTTTTGTTGATATATGTTGATGTTACATGTTAATGTTACATTCTGATGTTACACGAATAAGTTACATTAGGATGTTACATGTTGATGTTACATTTTATGTTATATGTTGATGTTACATGATGATTTTACATACTGATGTTACATCATGTTGTTGCATGATGAAATTACATGAGGATGTTACATGTTGATATTACATTTTGATGTTGCATGTTGGTGTTATATGATGACGATACATTCAGCTGTTACATTTTGATGTTACATTTTGGTGTTACATGATGATGATACATTCTGATGTTACATGAGTATGTTAATTGTTGATGTTACATTTTGATGATACATGTTGATGTTACAGGATAATGTTACATTCTCATGTTACACGAATATGTTACATGAGGATGTTACATGTTGATGTTACATTTTGATGTTATATGTTCATGTTACATGATGATTTTACATACTGATGTTACATCATGTTGTTGCATGATGAAATTACATGAGGATGTTACATGTTGATGTGACAATTTGATGTTACATGTTGGTGTTACATGATGATGATATATTCGGATGTTACATGTTGATGTTACATTTTGATTTTATATTTAGATGTTAAATGTTGATGTTACATGATGATGTTATATACTGATGTTACATGATATTGTTACATGATGATGTTACTTGAGGATGTTACATGTTGATCTTACATTTTGATGATACATGTTGATGTTACATCATTATGTTACATGTTGATGTTTCATTAACATGTTATATGTTGATGTTACATGATGATGTTACATTCTGATGTTTCATCTTGATGTTACATTTTGATGTTACATGTTGATGTTACATAATGATTTTACATACTGATTTTACATGATGTTGTTGCATGATGATGTTACATGAGGATGATACATGTTGATGTTACATTTCGATGTTACATGTTGATGTTACATGATGATGTTACATACGGATGTTACATGATGTTGTTGCATGATGTTGTAACATGAGGATGTTACATGTTGATGTTACATTTTGATGTTACATAATGGTGTTACATGATGATGTTACATTCTGATGTTACATGTTTATTTTACACTTTGATGTTACATGTTGATGTTACATGATGATGTTACATACTGATGTTAAACGATGTTGTAGCATGCTGATGTTACATGAGGATGTTACATGTAGATGTTACATGAGGATGTTACATGTTGGTGTTACTTGATGATGTTACATTCTGATTTTACATGATATTCTTACATGATGATTTAATATTCTAATGTTACATGTTGATGTTACATTTTGACGATACATGTTGATGTTACATGATAATGTTACATGCTGATGGTACACGAAATCCTTGCATGATTATGTTACATGAGGATGTTACATGTTCATGTTACATTTTGATGTTAGATGTTGGTGTTACATGATGACGTTACATTCTGATGTTACATGCTGTTGTTACGTGATGATATTACATGAGTATGTTACATGTTGATGTTACATTTTGATGATACATATTGATGTTAAATAATGATGTTACATTTTGATGTTACAGGTTGATGTTACAAGAATTTGTTGCATGATGATCTTATATGAGGTTGTTACATGATGATGTTAAATGAGGATGTTACATGCTGATGTTACATTTTGATGGTACATGTTGGTGTTACCTGATGATGATACATTCTGATGTTACATGTTGATGTTACATTTTCATTTTACATTTTGATGTTACATGTTGATGTTACATGATGATGTTATATACTGATGTTACATGATATTGTTACATGATGATGTTACTTGAGGATGTTAAATGTTGATCTTACATTTTGATGATACATGTTGATGTTACATCATTATGTTACATGTTGATGTTTCATTAACATGTTACATGTTGATGTTGCATGATGATGTTACATTCTGATGTTTCATCTTGATGTTACATTTTGATGTTACATGTTGATGTTACATGATGATTTTACATACTGATGTTACATCATGTTTTTGCATGATGATTTTACATGAGGATGATACATGTTGATGTTACATTTCGATGTTACATGTTGATGTTACATGATGATGTTACATACTGATGTTATATGATGTTGTTGCATGATGTTGTTACATGAGGATGTTACATGTTGATGTTACACTTTGATGTTACATGTTGGTGTTACATGATGATGTTACATTCTGATGTTAAACGATGTTGTTATAATAATAATAATAATAATAATAATTTATTCTCACATAACTAAGTTACAAGAGTCACGCCAGTTTACAGGCTAGATCAAATTGTCACAAATGCTTTTACAATTACGGTAAAAGTTATAGCAGTTAAATTAGGTATAAGAGACAGTTTCTGATTACATATTTACACCATATCACTGACAGAAACAGTATTATACAGCCACATTTTCAATAGTAGAGTACAAATGAGGAAGGTGCACAATAGGTTCTATTGGCGATTGGCCGAGATCAATAGTGAATTTGTTGGGAAAGGTCATATAGAACGCGCTTGATACGAGCTGTGATCCAGACAGTCATGTACATTGGGTGCATGTTCCCTAGAGTAGCCAAGGATTTCCCACCGTGAATGGGGTCCTGAAAAGGAGAAGAGAGAGAGGAAAAGGCAGCAGTGTGGCAAGTGTATATATATAACCAAAGCACTACTTAACCTGTCATGTTGAAGTAGTAAGTCAAGATAAAATTCATACTGACCACTTAAATTAAAGTAAATTATGGGAATATAAGAATATAACGCACAGATAAAGGAGTACAGCAAAAAGAAGGGAGAGTTGTGCAGTGTCAGGTGGATAGAAGAGAAGTCGAAGTAAGAAGCTGGATTTATGTACGTTGAAATGGAAATTCTAGTTAAAAGAGTAGAGTTTGTAAAAATAAAAATTTAATGAATAAAATCTCGCACTGTCTAACTGTGTTTTTTCTTTATGATTGAATGCCAACCTCTAAGTCATACTGTTAGCGCCTGAGTAAGAATGTTGCAGGTGTCTCGACAGAATAGCGACCTCAGCATAGTTTTGGAAACATGAACCACAGAAGTAGCAAGCGTATAAGAGCAACCTCAGTGTTACTGATTAGTCGTCTCATCAATCTAAAGAGCCGAAAGCAAACAAAATGTTGTTGCATGATGATGTTACATGAGGATGTTACATGTAGATGTTACATGAGGATGTTATATGTTGGTGTTACTTGATGATGTTACATTCTGATTTTACATGATATTCTTACATGATGATGTAACATTCTAATGTTACATGTTGATGTTACATTTTGACGATACATGTTGATGTTACATGATAATGTTACATACTGATATCACATGATGTTGTTGCATGAGGATGTTACATGATGATGTTACATGAGGATGTTACACGTTGATGTTACATTTTGATGTTACATGTTGGTGTTACAGGATGATGTTACATTCTGATGTTACATGTTGATGTTACATGATGATGTTATATACTGATGTTACATGATATTGTTACATGATGATGTTACTTGAGGATGTTAAATGTTGATCTTACATTTTGATGATACATGTTGATGTTACATCATTATGTTACATGTTGATGTTTCATTAACATGTTACATGTTGATGTTACATGATGATGTTACATTCTGATGTTTCATCTTGATGTTACATTTTGATGTTACATGTTGATGTTACATGATGATTTTACATACTGATTTTACATGATGTTGTTGCATGATGATGTTACATGAGGATGATACATGTTGATGTTACATTTCGATGTTACATGTTGATGTTACATGATGATGTTACATACGGATGTTACATGATGTTGTTGCATGAGGTTGTAACATGAGGATGTTACATGTTGATGTTACATTTTGATGTTACATAATGGTGTTACATGATGATGTTACATTCTGATGTTACATGTTTATTTTACACTTTGATGTTACATGTTGATGTTACATGATGATGTTACATACTGATGTTAAACGATGTTGTAGCATGCTGATGTTACATGAGGATGTTACATGTAGATGTTACATGAGGATGTTACATGTTGGTGTTACTTGATGATGTTACATTCTGATTTTACATGATATTCTTACATGATGATGTAATATTCTAATGTTACATGTTGATGTTACATTTTGACGATACATGTTGATGTTACTTGATAATGTTACATGCTGTTGGTACACGAAATCCTTGCATGATTATGTTACTTGAGGATGTTACATGTTCATGTTACATTTTGATGTTAGATGTTGGTGTTACATGATGACGTTACATTCTGATGTTACATGCTGTTGTTACGTGATGATATTACATGAGTATGTTACATGTTGATGTTACATTTTGATGATACATATTGATGTTAAATAATGATGTTACATTTTGATGTTACAGGTTGATGTTACAAGAATTTGTTGCATGATGATCTTATATGAGGTTGTTACATGATGATGTTAAATGAGGATGTTACATGCTGATGTTACATTTTGATGGTACATGTTGGTGTTACCTGATGATGATACATTCTGATGTTACATGTTGATGTTACATTTTGATTTTACATTTTGATGTTACATGTTGATGTTACATGATGATGTTATATACTGATGTTACATGATATTGTTACATGATGATGTTACTTGAGGATGTTAAATGTTGATCTTACATTTTGATGATACATGTTGATGTAACATCATTATGTTACATGTTGATGTTTCATTAACATGTTACATGTTGATGTTGCATGATGATGTTACATTCTGATGTTTTATCTTGATGTTACATTTTGATGTTACATGTTGATGTTACATGATGATTTTACATACTGATGTTACATCATGTTTTTGCATGATGATGTTACATGAGGATGATACATGTTGATGTTACATTTCGATGTTACATGTTGATGTTACATGATGATGTTACATACTGATGTTACATGATGTTGTTGCATGATGTTGTTACATGAGGATGTTACATGTTGATGTTACATTTTGATGTTACATGTTGGTGTTACTTGATGATGTTACATTCTGATTTTACATGATTTTCTTACAGGATGATGTAACATTCTGATGTTACATGTTGATGTTACATTTCGATGTTACATGTTGATGTTACATGATAATGTTACATACTGATATCACATGATGTTGTTGCATGAGGATGTTACATGATGATGTTACATGAGGATGTTACATGTTGATGTTACATTTTGATGTTACATGTTGGTGTTACAGGATGATGTTACATTCTGATGTTACATGTTGATGTTACATGATGATGTTACATACTGATGTCACATGATGTTGTTGCATGAGGATGTTACATGATGATGTTACATGAGGATGTTACATGTTGATGTTACATGATGATGTTACATACTGATGTTACATGATGTTGTTGCATGATGATGTTACATGAGGATGTTACATGTTGATGTTACATTTTGACGGTACATGTTGATGTTACATGATAATGTTACATGCTGATGGTACACGAAATCCTTGCATGATTATGTTGCATGAGGATGTTACATTTTGATTTTACATTTTGAGGTTACATGTTGATGTTACATGATGATGTTATATACTGATGTTACATGATATTGTTACATGATGATGTTACTTGAGGATGTTAAATGTTGATCTTACATTTTGATGATACATGTTGATGTTACATCATTATGTTACATGTTGATGTTTTATTAACATGTTACATGTTGATGTTGCATGATGATGTTACATTCTGATGTTTCATCTTGATGTTACATTTTGATGTTACATGTTGATGTTACATGATGATTTTACATACTGATGTTACATCATGTTTTTGCATGATGATGTTACATGAGGATGATACATGTTGATGTTACATTTCGATGTTACATGTTGATGTTACATGATGATGTTACATACTGATGTTATATGATGTTGTTGCATGATGTTGTTACATGAGGATGTTACATGTTGATGTTACATGAGGATGTTATATGTTGGTGTTACTTGATGATGTTACATTCTGATTTTACATGATATTCTTACATGATGATGTAACATTCTAATGTTACATGTTGATGTTACATTTTGACGATACATGTTGATGTTACATGATAATGTTACATACTGATATCACATGATGTTGTTGCATGAGGATGTTACATGATGATGTTACATGAGGTTGTTACACGTTGATGTTACATTTTGATGTTACATGTTGGTGTTACAGGATGATTTTAGATTCTGATGTTACATGTTGATGTTACATGATGATGTTACATACTGATGTCACATGATGTTGTTGCATGAGGATGTTACATGATGATGTTACATGAGGATGTTACATGTTGATGTTACAGGATGATGTTACATACTGATGTTACATGATGTTGTTGCATGATGATGTTACATGAGGATGTTACATGTTGATGTTACATTTTGACGGTACATGTTGATGTTACATGATAATGTTACATGCTGATGGTACACGAAATCCTTGCATGATTATGTTGCATGAGGATGTTACATGTTCTTGTTACATTTTGATGTTAGATGTTGGTGTTACATGATGATGTTACATTCTGATGTTACATGCTGTTGTTACGTGATGATATTACATGAGTATCTTACATATTGATGTTACATTTTGATGATACATGTTGATGTTAAATAATGATGTGACATTTTGATGTTACAGGTTGATGTTACACGAATTTGTTGCATGATGATGTTACATGAGGTTGTTACATGATGATGTTAAATGAGGATGTAACATGCTGATGTTACATTTTGATGGTACATGTTGTTGAGACATTATGATGTTACATTCTTATGTTACATGCTGTTGTTACATGATGATGTTACATGAGGATGTTACAGGTTGATGTTACATTTTGATGTGACATTCTGATGTTTCATGTTGATGTTATATTTGGATGTTACATGTTGATGTTACATGATGATTTTACGTATAGATGTTACATGATGTTGTTGCATGATGATGTTACATGAGGATGTTACATGTTGATGTTACATTTCGATGTTACATGTTGACGTTACAAGATAATGTTACATTCTGATGTTACACGAATTTGTTGCAGGAAGTTGTTACATGCTGTTGTTGCATGATGATGTTACATGAGTATCTTACATGTGGATGTTTTATTTTGATGATACATGTTTATGTTACATGATGATTTTACATACCGATGTTACATGATGTTGTTGCATGATGATATTACATGAGGATGTTACATGTTGATGTTACATTTCGATGTTACATGTTGATGTTACATGATGATGTTACATAACGATGTTACACGTTGGTGTTTCATGATGATGTTTCATTCTGATTTTGCATGATGTTCTTACATGATGATGTAACATTCTAATGTTACATGTTGATGTTATATTTTGACGATTTATGTTGATGTTACATGATAATGTTACATACTGATGGTACACGAAATATTTGCATGATGATGTTACATGAGGATGATACATGTTGATGTTACATTTTGATGTTTCATGTTGGTGTTACATGATGATGTTACATTCAGATGTTACATGCTGTTGTTACATGATGATGTTACAATCTCATATAATATGTTGACGTTACATGAGGATGTTACATGTTGATGTTACATTTTGGTGCTTCATGTTGATGTTACTTGATGATGTTACATTCTGATGTAACATGTTGATGTTACATTTTGAAATTACATGTTGATGTTACATGATGATGTTACATACTGATATTACATGATGTTGTTGTATGATGATGTTACATGAGGATGTTACATGTTGATGTTACATGTTGATGTAACATGATGATGTTACATACTGATGTTTTATGTTGATGTTACATGATGATAATACATGCTGATGTTAAATGATGTTGTTGCATGATGATGTTACATGAGGATCTTACAGGTTGATGTTACATTTCGATGTTACATGTTGATGTTAGATGATGATGTTTTATACTGATGTTACATGATGTTGTTGCATGATGTTGTTACATTTGGATGTTACATGTTGATGTTACATGATGATTTTACATACTGATGTTACATGATGTTGTTGCATGATGATGTTACATGAGGATGTTACATGTTGATGTTACATTTCGATGTTACATGTTGATGTTAGATGATGATGTTATATAATGATGTTAAATGATGTTCTTGCATGATGATGTTACATACTGATGTTTTATGTTGATGTTACATGATGACGTTACATGCTGATGGTACATGATGTTGTTGTATGATGATTTTACATGAGGATGTAACATGGTTATGTTACATTTTGATGTTACATGTTGGTGTTAAATGATGATGTTACATTGTGATGTTATATGTTGATTTTACATTTTGATGTTACATGTTGATGTTACATGATGATGTTACATACTGATGTTACATGATGTTGTTGCATGATGATGTTACATGAGGACGTTACATGTTGATGTTACATGATGATTTTACATACTGATGTTACATGATGTTGTTGCATGATGATGTTACATGAGGATGTTACATGTTGATGTTACATTTCGATGTTACATGTTGATGTTAGAGGATGATGTTATATACTGATGTTAAATGTTGTTGCATGATGATGTTACATACTGATGTTTTATGTTGATGTTACATGATGATGTTACATGCTGATGGTACATGATGTTGTTGTATGATGATTTTACATGAGCATGTTTCATGTTGGTGTTACATGATGATGTTACATTCTGATGTTACATGCTGTTGTTACATGATGATGTTACATTCTCATATAATATGTTGACGTTACATGAGGATGTTACATGTTGATGTTACATTTTGGTGCTTCATGTTGATGTTACATGATGATGTTACATTCTGATGTTACATGTTGATGTTACATTTTGATGTTACATGTTGATGTTACATGATGATGTTACATACTGATGTTACATGATGTTGTTGTATGATGATTTTACATGAGGATGTTACATGTTGATGTTACATTTTGATGTGACATTCTGATGTTTCATGTTGATGTTACATTTGGATGTTACATGCTGATGTTACATGATGATTTTACATACTTATGTTACATGATGTTGTTTCATGATGATGTTACATGTGGATGTTACATGTTGATGTTACATTTCGATGTTACATGTTGATGTTACATGATGATGTTATATACCGGTGTTATATGATGTTGTTCCATGATGTTGTTACATGAGGATGTTACATGTTGATGTTACATTTTGATGTTACATGTTGGTGTTACATGATGATGTAACATTCTGATGTTACATGTTTATTTTAGATTTTGATGTTACAGGTTGGTGTTACATGATGATGTTACATTCTATTGTTACATGCTGTTGTTACGTGATGATATTACTTGACTATGTTACATGTTGATGTTACATTTTGATGTTACATGTTGGTGTTACTTGATGATGTTACATTCTGATTTTACATGATGTTCTTACAGGATGATGTAACATTCTGATGTTACATGTTGATGTTACATTATAATGTTACATGTTGATGTTACATGATGATGATACATACTGATGGTACACGAAATATTTGCATGATGATGTTACATGAGGATATTACATGTTGATGTTACATTTTGATGTTTCATGTTGGTGTTACATGATGATGTTACATTCTGATGTTACATGCTGTTGTTTCATGATGATGTTACATTCTCATATAATATGTTGACGTTATATGAGGATGTTACAGGTTGATGTTACATTTTGGTGTTTCATGTTGGTGTTACATGATGATGATACATTCTGATGTTACATATGGTGAATAGATTTTGATGTTACATGTTGATGTTACATGATGATGTTACATACTGATGTTTTATGTTGATGTTACTTGGTGATGTTACATGCTGATCGTACATGATGTTGTTGTATGATGATTTTACATGAGGATGTTACTTGATGATGTTACATACTGATGTTACATGATGTTCTTACAGGATGATGTTACATTCTGATGTTACATGTTGATTTTACATTTTGATGTTACATGTTGATGTTACATGATGATGATACATACTGATGTTAAATGATGTTGTTGCATGATGATGTTACATGAGGATGTTACATGTTGATGTTACATTTTGTTGTGACATTCTGATGTTTCATGTTGATGTTACATTTGGATGTTACATGTTGATGTTTCATGATGATTTTACATACTGATGTTACATGATGTTGTTGCATGATGATGTTACATGAGGATTTTACATGTTGATGTTACATTTCGATGTTACATGTTGATGTTAGATGATGATGTTATATACTGATATTACATGATGTTGTTGCATGATGTTGCTACATGGGGATGTTACATGTTGATGTTACATTTTGATGATACATGTTGATGTTACATACTGATGTTTTATGTTGATGTTACATGATGATAATACATGCTGATGTTAAATGATGTTGTTGCATGATGATGTTACATGAGGATCTTACAGGTTGATGTTACATTTCGATGTTACATGTTGATGTTAGATGATGATGTTATATACTGATATTACATGATGTTGTTGCATGATGTTGCTACATGGGGATGTTACATGTTGATGTTACATTTTGATGATACATGTTGATGTTACATACTGATGTTTTATGTTGATGTTACATGATGATGTTACATACTGATGTTAAATGATGTTGTTGCATGATGATGTTACATGAGGATGTTACATGTTGATGTTACATTTTGTTGTGACATTCTGATGTTTCATGTTCATGTTACATTTGGATGTTACATGTTGATGTTACATGTTGATGTTACATTTTGGTGCTTCATGTTGATGTTACTTGATGATGTTACATTCTGATGTAACGTGTTGATGTTACATTTTGAAATTACATGTTGATGTTACATGATGATGTTACATACTGATATTACATGATGTTGTTGTATGATGATGTTACATGAGGATGTTACATGTTGATGTTACATGTTGATGTAACATGATGATGTTACATACTGATGTTTTATGTTGATGTTACATGATGATAATACATGCTGATGTTAAATGATGTTGTTGCATGATGATGTTACATGAGGATCTTACAGGTTGATGTTACATTTCGATGTTACATGTTGATGTTAGATGATGATGTTTTATACTGATGTTACATGATGTTGTTGCATGATGTTGTTACATTTGGATGTTACATGTTGATGTTACATGATGATTTTACATACTGATGTTACATGATGTTGTTGCATGATGATGTTACATGAGGATGTTACATGTTGATGTTACATTTCGATGTTACATGTTGATGTTAGATGATGATGTTATATAATGATGTTAAATGATGTTCTTGCATGATGATGTTACATACTGATGTTTTATGTTGATGTTACATGATGGTGTTACATGCTGATGGTACATTTCGATGTTACATGTTGATGTTGCATGATGATGTTACATACTGATGTTTTATGTTGATGTTACATGATGACGTTACATGCTGATGGTACATGATGTTGTTGTATGATGATTTTACATGAGGATGTAACATGGTTATGTTACATTTTGATGTTACATGTTGGTGTTAAATGATGATGTTACATTGTGATGTTATATGTTGATTTTACATTTTGATGTTACATGTTGATGTTACATGATGATGTTACATACTGATGTTAAATGATGTTGTTGCATGATGATGTTACATGAGGATGTTACATGTTGATGTTACATGTTGATTTTACATACTGATGTTACATGATGTTGTTGCATGATGATGTTACATGAGGATGTTACATGTTGATGTTACATTTCGATGTTACATGTTGATGTTAGAGGATGATGTTATATACTGATGTTAAATGTTGTTGCATGATGATGTTACATACTGATGTTTTATGTTGATGTTACATGATGATGTTACATGCTGATGGTACATGATGTTGTTGTATGATGATTTTACATGAGCATGTTTCATGTTGGTGTTACATGATGATGTTACATTCTGATGTTACATGCTGTTGTTACATGATGATGTTACATTCTCATATAATATGTTGACGTTACATGAGGATGTTACATGTTGATGTTACATTTTGGTGCTTCATGTTGATGTTACATGATGATGTTACATTCTGATGTAACATGTTGATGTTACATTTTGATGTTACATGTTGATGTTACATGATGATGTTACATACTGATGTTACATGATGTTGTTGTATGATGATTTTACATGAGGATGTTACATGTTGATGTTACATTTTGATGTGACATTCTGATGTTTCATGTTGATGTTACATTTGGATGTTACATGCTGATGTTACATGATGATTTTACATACTTATGTTACATGATGTTGTTGCATGATGATGTTACATGTGGATGTTACATGTTGATGTTACATTTCGATGTTACATGTTGATGTTACATGATGATGTTATATACCGGTGTTATATGATGTTGTTCCATGATGTTGTTACATGAGGATGTTACATGTTGATGTTACATTTTGATGTTACATGTTGGTGTTACATGATGATGTAACATTCTGATGTTACATGTTTATTTTAGATTTTGATGTTACAGGTTGGTGTTACATGATGATGTTACATTCTATTGTTACATGCTGTTGTTACGTGATGATATTACTTGACTATGTTACATTTTGATGTTACATTTTGATGTTACATGTTGGTGTTACTTGATGATGTTACATTCTGATTTTACATGATGTTCTTACAGGATGATGTAACATTCTAATGTTACATGTTGATGTTACATTATGACGATACATGTTGATGTTACATGATAATGTTACATACTGATGGTACACGAAATATTTGCATGATGATGTTACATGAGGATATTACATGTTGATGTTACATTTTGATGTTTCATGTTGGTGTTACATGATGATGTTACATTCTGATGTTACATGCTGTTGTTTCATGATGATGTTACATTCTCATATAATATGTTGACGTTATATGAGGATGTTACAGGTTGATGTTACATTTTGGTGTTTCATGTTGGTGTTACATGATGATGATACATTCTGATGTTACATATGGTGAATAGATTTTGATGTTACATGTTGATGTTACATGATGATGTTACATACTGATGTTTTATGTTGATGTTACTTGGTGATGTTACATGCTGATCGTACATGATGTTGTTGTATGATGATTTTACATGAGGATGTTACATGTTGATGTTACATTTTGATGTTACATGTTGGTGTTAAATGATGATGTTACATTGTGATGTTACATGTTGATTTTACATTTTGATGTTACATGTTGATGTTACATGATGATGTTACATACTGATGTTAAATGATGTTGTTGCATGATGATGTTACATGAGGATGTTACATGTTGATGTTACATTTTGTTGTGACATTCTGATGTTTCATGTTGATGTTACATTTGGATGTTACATGTTGATGTTTCATGATGATTTTACATACTGATGTTACATGATGTTGTTGCATGATGATGTTACATGAGGATTTTACATGTTGATGTTACATTTCGATGTTACATGTTGATGTTAGATGATGATGTTATATACTGATATTACATGATGTTGTTGCATGATGTTGCTACATGGGGATGTTACATGTTGATGTTACATTTTGATGATACATGTTGATGTTACATGATGATGTTACATTCAGATGTTACATGTTTATTTTACATTTTGATGTTTTATGTTGGTGTTGCATGATGATGTTACATTCTGATGTTACATGCTGTTGTTACGTGATGATATTACATGACTATGTTACATGTTGATGTTACATTTTGATGTTACATGTTGGTGTTACATGATGATGTTACATTCTGATTTTACATGATGTTCTTACATGATGATATAACATTCTAATTTTACATGTTGATGTTACATTTTGACGATACATGTTGATGTTACATGATAATCTTACATACTGACTGTACACAAAATCCTTGCATGATTTTGTTACATGAGGATGTTACATGTTCATGTTACATTTTGATGTTAGATGTTGGTGTTACATGATGATGTTACATTCTGATGTTACATGCTGTTGTTACGTGATGATATTACATGAGTATGTTACATGTTGATGTTACATTTTGATGATACATGTTGATGTTAAATAATGATGTTACATTTTGATGTTACATGTTGATGTTACACGAATTTGTTGCGTGATGATGTTACATGAGGTTGTTACATGATGATGTTAAATGAGGATGTTACATGCTGATGTTACATTTTGATGGTACATGTTGGTGTGACATTATGATGTTACATTCTTATGTTACATGCTGTTGTTACATGATGATGTTACATTCTGATGTTACATGTTGATGTTACAGGATAATGTTACACTCTGATGTTACACGAATTTGTTGCAAGAATTTGTTACATGCTGTAGTTGCATGATGATGTTACATGAGGATGTTACTTGTTGATGTTACATTTTGATGATACATGTTGATGTTACATGATGATTTTACATACCGATGTTACATGATGTTGTTGCATGATGATATTACATGAGGATGTTACATGTTGATGTTACATTTCGATGATACATGTTGATGTTATATGATGATGTTACATAACGATGTTACATGATGTTGTTTCATGATGATGTTACAAGATGATGTTACATGTTGATGTGATATTTCGATGTTACAAGTTGGTGTTACATGATGATGTTACATTCTGATGTTACATGTTGATTTTACATTTTGATGTTACATGTTGATGTTACATGATGATGTTACATACTGAAGTTACATGATGTTGTTGCATGATGATGTTACATGAGGATGTTACATGATGATGTTACATTTTGATGTTAAACGTTGGTGTTACATGATGATGCTTCATTCTGATTTTACATGATGTTCTTTCATGATGATGTAACATTCTAATGTTACATGTTGATGTTACATTTTGACGATTTATGTTGATGTTACTTGATAATGTTACATACTGATGGTACACGAAATATTTGCATGATGATGTTACATGAGGATGTTACATGTTGATGTTACATTTTGATGTTTCATGTTGGTGTTACATGATGCTGTTACATTCTGATGATACATGCTGTTGTTACATGATGATGTTACATTTTGGTGTTTCATGTTGGTGTTACATGATGATGTTACATTTTGATGTTACATTTTGATGTTATATGTTGATGTTACATGATGATGTTACATACTGATGTTACATGATGTTGTTGTATGATGATTTTACATGAGGATGTTACATGTTGATGTTACATTTCGATGTTACATGTTGATGTTACATGATGATGTTACATGCTGATGTTTTATGTTGATGTTACATGATGATGTTACATGCTGATGTTACATGATGTTGTTGCATGATGTTGTTACATGAGGATGTTACATGTTGATGTTACATTTTGATGTTACATGTTGGTGTTAAATGATGATGTTACATTTTGATGTTACATGTTGGTGTTACATGATGATATTACATACTGATGTTACATGATCTTGTTTTATGATGATTTTACATACTGATGTTACATGATGTTGTTGTATGATGATGTTACATGAGGATGTTGCATGTTGGTGTTACATTTCGATGTTACATGTTGATGTAACATGATGATGTTATATACTAATGTTAAATGATGTTGTTGCATGATGTTGTTACATGGGGATGTTACATGTTGATGTTAAATTTTGATGTTACATGTTTGTGTTACATGACGATGATAGATTCTGATGTTACATGTTTATTTTACATTTTGATGTTACATAATAATAATTTATTCTCAAATAACTAAGTTAAAAGAGTCACGCCGGTTTACAGGCTAGATCAAATCGTCACAAATGCTTTTAAAATTACGGTAAAAGTTATAGCAGTTAAAATAAGTATAAGAGACAGTTTCTGATTGCATATTTACACCATATCACTGACAGAAACAGTATTATACAGCCACATTTTCAATATTAGAGTACAAATGAGGAAGGTGCACAATAGGTTCTATTGGCGATTGGCCGAGATCAATAGTGAATTTGTTGGGAAAGGTCATATGGAACGCGCTTGATACGAGCTGTGATCCGGACAGTCATGTACATTGGGTGCATGTTCCCTAGAGTTGCCAAGGATTTCCCACCGTGAATGGGGTTCTGAAAAGGAGAAGAGAGAGAGGAAAAGCAGCAGTGTGGCAAGTGTATATATATAACCAAAGCACTACTTAACCTGTCATGTTGAAGTAGTCAATACAGTAGTAAGTCAAGATAAAATTCATACTGACCACTTAAATTAAAGTAAATTATGGGAATATAAGAATATAACGCACAGATAAAGGAGTACAGCAAAAAGAAGGGAGAGTTGTGCAGTGTCAGGTGGATAGAAGAGAAGTCGAAGTAAGAAGCTGGATTTATGTACGTTGAAATCGAAATTTCAGTTGAAAGTGTAGAGTTTGTATAAAGAAATCATGATGATTAAAAGTTCTCACTGTCTAACTATTTTTAGTCATTATTATTATTATTGAATGCCAACCTCTAAGTCATACTGTAAGCGCCTGAGTAAGAATGTTGCAGGTGTCTCGACAGAATAGCGACCTCAGCATAGTTTTGGAAACATGAACCACAGAAGTAGCAAGCGTATAAGAGCAACCTCAGTGTTACTGATTAGTCGTCTCATCAATCTAAAGAGCCGAAAGTAAACAAAATGTTCTGCCCCACAAACATGGGTTGTTTGAAGTTATCGCCCATACCATCAATGTTTGCTGGTCAGTAACATGTTGGTGTTGCATGATGATGATACATGTTGATGTTAGATGATGATGTTAAATACTGATTTTAAATGATGTTTTTGCATGATGATGTTACATGAGTATGTTACATGTTGGTGTTACATTTCGATGTTACATGTTGATGTTAGATGATGATGTTACATACTGATGTTAAATGATGTTGTTGCATGATGATGTTACATGAGGATGTTACATGTTGATGTTACATTTTGATGTTACATTTTGGTGTTAAATGATGATGTTACATTGTGATGTTACATGTTGATTTTACATATTGATGTTACATGTTGACGTTACATGATGATGTTACATTCTGCTGTTACATGCTGTTGTTACGTGATGATATTACATGAGTATGTTACATGTTGATGTTACATTTTGATGATACATGTTGATGTTAAATAATGATGTTACATTTTGATGATACATGTTGATGTTAGACGAATTTTCGCATGATGATGTTACATGAGGTTGTTACATGATGATGTTAAAAGAGGATGTTACATGCTGATGTTACATTTTGATGTTACACGTTGGTGTTACATGATTGTGTTATATTCTGATTTCACATGATGTTCTTACATGGTGATATAACATTCTAATGTTACATGTTGATGTTACATTTTGACGATTTACTTTGATGTTACATGATAATGTTACATACTGGGGGTACACGAAATATTTGCATGATTATGTTACATGGGGATCTTACATGTTGATGTTACATTTTGATGTTTCATGTTGGTGTTACATGATGATGTTACATTCTGCTGTTACATGCTGTTGCTACATGATGATGTTACTTTCTGATGTTAAATGTTGATTTTACATGAGGATGTTACATGTTGATGTTACATTTTGATGGTACATGATGATGTTACATGATAATGTTACACTCTGATGTTAAACGAATTTGTTGCAGGAAGTTGTTACATGCTGTTGTTGCATGATGATGTTACATGAGGATGTTACTTGTTGATGTTACATTGTGATGATACATGTTGATGTTACATGATGATTTTACATACCGATGTTACATGATGATGTTGCATGATGATATTACATGAGGATGTTACATGTTGATGTTACATTTCGATGTTACATGTTGCCGTTACATGATGATGTTACATAACGATGTTACATGATGTTGTTGCATGACGATGTTACATGAGGATGTTACATGTTGATGTTACATTTCGATGTTACACGTTGGTGTTACATGATGATGTTACATTCTGATGTTACATGTTAATTTTACATTTTGATGTTACATGTTGATGTTAAATGATGATGTTACATACTGAAGTTACATGATGTTTTTGCATAATGATGTTACATGCGGATGTTACATAATGATGTTACATTTTGATGTTTCATGTTGGTGTTAGATGATGATGTTACATTCTGATGTTACATGCTGTTGTTACATGATGATGTTACATGTTGATGTTACATGATGATGTTACATACTGATGTTACATGAAGTAGTTGTATGATGATTTTACATGAGGTTGTTACATGTTGATGTTACATATCGATGTAACATGTTGATGTTACATGATGATGTTACATGCTGATGTTTTATGTTGATGTTACGTGATGATGTTACCTACTGATGTTACATGATGTTGTTGCATGATGTTGTTACATGAGGATGTTACATGTTGATGTTAAATTTTGGTGTTACATGTTGGTGTTACTTGATGATGTTACATTCTGATTTTACACGATGTTCTTACAGGATGATGTAACATGTTGATGTTACATGGTGATGTTACATTTTGACGATACATGTTGATGTTACATGATAATGTTACATACTGATGGTACACGAAATTCTTGCATGATGATGTTACATGAGGATGTTACATGTTCATGTTACATTTTGATGTTAGATGTTGGTGTACATGATGATATTACACGAGGATGTTACATGTTGATGTAACATGATGATGTTACATGATGATGTTACATAGTGATGTTACATGATGTTGTTGCATGATGACGTTACATGAGGATGTTACATGTTGATGTTACATTTTGATGATACATGTTGGTGTTACATGATGTGACGTTCTGATGTTACATGATGTTGTTGCATGTTGATGTTACATGAGTATATCACATAATGATGTTACATTTTCATGTTACATGATGATGTTACATATTAATCTTACATGAGGATGTTACATGTTGATGTTACATTTTGATGATACATGTTGTTGATACATGACGATGTTACATTCTGATGTTACATGCTGTTGTTACATTATGATATTACACGAGGATGTTACATGTTACTGTATCAATTGATGTTACATGATGATGTTACATAATGATGTTACATGATATTGTTGCATGATGATGTTACAGGAGGATGTTACATGTTGATGTTACATTTTGATGATATAGGTTGGTGTTAAATGATGATGTTATATGTTGATCTTACAGTTTGATGTTACATGTTGGTGTTACAATATGATGTTACATTCTGATGTTACATGTTGTTGCATGATGATGTTACATGAGGATGATACAAAATAATGTGACATTCTAATGTTACATGTTGATGTTACATTTTGATGTTACATGTTGATGTTACATGATGACGTTACACACTGATGTTACATGATGTTGTTGCATGTTGATGTTACATTTTGATGTTACATGTTGGTGTCACATGATGATGTTACATACTGATGTTACATGATGTTGCTACATTCGGATATTACATGTTGATGTTACATTTTGATGATACATTTTGATGTTACATGATGATGTTACTTTCTGATGTTACATGATGTTGTTGCAGGATGATGTTACATGGGGATGTTATATGTTGATGTTACATTTTGATGTTACATGTTGATGTTTTATGATGATGATTCATTCTTATATTATACGAAATTGTTGCATGATGATGTTACATGAGTATATTAGATGTTGATGTTACTTTTGATGATATATGTTGGTGTTACTTGATGATGATACATTCTGATATTACATGTTGATATTATATTTTGATGTTACATGTTGATGTTACATGATGATGTTACATACTGATTTTACGCGACGTTGCTGTATGATGACATTACATGGGGATGTTACATGTTGATGTTACATTTTGATGTTAAATAATGGAGTTACATGATGATGTTCCATTCTGATGTTACATGCTGTTGTTACATGATGATATTACACGAGGATGTTACATATTGATGTAACATGTTGATGTAACATGATGATGTTAGATACTGATGTTACATGATGTTGTTGCATGATGATGTTTCAGGAGGATGTTACATGTTGATGTTACTTTTTGATGATACATGTTGATGTTACATGATGATGTTACATTCTGATGTTAGATGATGTTGCTGCATGATGATGTTACATGAGGATGTTACTTGTTGATGTTATATTTTGAAGTTACATGATGATGTTACATACTGATGTTACATGATGTTGTTGCATGTTGATGTAAAATGTTGATGTTACATGATGATGTTACATACTGATGTTACATGATGTTGTTGCATGATGATATTACATGAGGATGTTACATGTTGATGTTACATTTGGATGATACATGTTGATGTTACATGATGATGTTACACACTGATGTTACATGCTATTGTTACATGGTGATATTACACGAGGATGATACGTGTTGATGTAACATGATGATGTTACATGATGATGTTACCTACCGATGTTACATGATGTTGTTGCATGATGACGTTACATGAGGATGTTACATGTTGATGTTGCATTTTGATGATACATGTTGGTGTTACATGATGGTGTTACATTCTGATGTTACATGATGTTGTTGCATGTTGATGTTACATGAGTATATCACATAATGATGTTACATTTTCATGTTACATGATGATGTTACATATTAATCTTACATGAGGATGTTACATGTTGATGTTACATTTTGATGATACATGTTGTTGATACATGACGATGTTACATTCTGATGTTACATGCTGTTGTTACATTATGAGATTACACGAGGATGTTACATGTTACTGTATCAATTGATGTTACATGATGATGTTACATAATGATGTTACATGATATTGTTGCATGATGATGTTACAGGAGGATGTTACATGTTGATGTTACATTTTGATGATATAGGTTGGTGTTAAATGATGATGTTATATGTTGATCTTACAGTTTGATGTTACATGTTGGTGTTACAATATGATGTTACATTCTGATGTTACATGTTGTTGCATGATGATGTTACATGAGGATGATACAAAATAATGTGACATTCTAATGTTACATGTTGATGTTACATTTTGATGTTACATGTTGATGTTACATGATGACGTTACACACTGATGTTACATGATGTTGTTGCATGTTGATGTTACATTTTGATGTTACATGTTGGTGTCACATGATGATGTTACATACTGATGTTACATGATGTTGCTACATTCGGATATTACATGTTGATGTTACATTTTGATGATACATTTTGATGTTACATGATGATGTTACTTTCTGATGTTACATGATGTTGTTGCAGGATGATGTTACATGGGGATGTTATATGTTGATGTTACATTTTGATGTTACATGTTGATGTTTTATGATGATGATTCATTCTTATATTATACGAAATTGTTGCATGATGATGTTACATGAGTATATTACATGTTGATGTTACTTTTGATGATATATGTTGGTGTTACTTGATGATGATACATTCTGATATTACATGTTGATATTATATTTTGATGTTACATGTTGATGTTACATGATGATGTTACATACTGATTTTACGCGACGTTGCTGTATGATGACATTACATGGGGATGTTACATGTTGATGTTACATTTTGATGTTAAATAATGGAGTTACATGATGATGTTCCATTCTGATGTTACATGCTGTTGTTACATGATGATATTACACGAGGATGTTACATGTTGATGTAACATGTTGATGTAACATGATGATGTTAGATACTGATGTTACATGATGTTGTTGCATGATGATGTTTCAGGAGGATGTTACATGTTGATGTTACTTTTTGATGATACATGTTGATGTTACATGATGATGTTACATTCTGATGTTAGATGATGTTGCTGCATGATGATGTTGCATGAGGATGTTACATGTTGATGTTATATTTTGAAGTTACATGATGATGTTACATACTGATGTTACATGATGTTGTTGCATGTTGATGTAAAATGTTGATGTTACATGATGATGTTACATACTGATGTTACATGATGTTGTTGCATGATGAAATTACATGAGGATGTTACATGTTGATGTTACATTTGGATGATACATGTCGCTGCCACATGACGATGTTACATACTGATGTTACATGATGTTGTTGCATGATGATATTTCATGAGGATGTGACAAAATAATGTTACATTCTGATGTTACATGTTGATGTTACATTTTGATGTTACATGTTGATGTTACGTGATGATGTTACTTTCTGATGTTACATGAAATCGTTGCAGGATGATGTTACATGAGGATGTTATATGTTGATGTTACATTTTGATGATACATGTTGATGTTATATGATGATGATAATTTCTTATGTTACACGAAATTGTTGCATGATGATGTTACATGAGGATATTACATGTTGATGTTACTTTTTGATGATACATGTTGGTGTTACATGATGATGTAACCTTCTGATGTTACATGTTGATATTATATTCTGATGTTAGATGTTGATGTTACATGATGATGTTACATACTGATCTTACACGATGTTGTTGCATGATGATGTTACATGATGATATTATATTCTGATGTTAGATGTTGATGTTAATTTTTGATGATACATTTTGATGTTACATGATGTTCTTACATTCTGATATTATATGATGTTTTTGCATGATGATGTTACAGGTGGATGGTACATGTTGATGTTACATTTTGATGACACATGTGGGTGTTACATGATGATGTTACATACTGATGTTACATGATGTTATTGCATGATGATGTTACATGTTGATATTATATTCTGATGTTAGATGTTGATGTTACATGATGATGTTACATACTGATCTTACGCGATGTTGTTGTCTGATGATGTTACATGTTGATGTTACTTTTTGATGATACATGTTGGTGTTACATGATGTTCTTACATTCTGATGTTACATGATGTTATTGCATGATGATGTTACATGAGGATGTTACATGTTGATGTTACATTTTGATGTTAAATGTTGGTGTTACATGATGATGTTCCATTCTGAGGTTACATGCTGTTGTTACATGATGATATTACACGAGGATGTTACATGTTGATGTAACATGTTGATGTTACATGATGATGTTACATTCTGATGTTACATGCTGTTGTTAAATGATTATGTTACTTGAGAATGGTACATGTTGATGTTACATTTTGATGAAAAATATTGGTGTTACATGATAGTGTTATATTCTGATGTTTGACGTATTTGTTGCATGGTGATTTTACATGTGGACGTTACATGTCGATGTTATATTTTGATGATACATGTTGATTTTACATGATGATTTTACATTATGATGATTCATGATGTTGTTGCATGATGATGTTACATGAGAATGTTACATGTTGGTGTTAGATTTTGATGTAGCATGTTGGTGTTGCATGATGATGTTACATTCTGATGTTACATGTTGATGACACAGTCCGAGCACGGTGAATCACTAACGTCTGTTGCTCGTCCCCTCCACCCCCCCTCCCCCCCATCCGTTCTACGTAGATGTAAGCTCGAGAGAGATATCCACGTGCACAACGTGAACATCAGAATGTAACATCATCATGTAACATCCTCACGTAACATCATCATGCAACAAATTCGTGTAACATCAACATGTAACATCCTCATGTAACATCATCATGCAACAACATCATGTAACATCAGTATGTAAAATCATCATGTAACATCAACATTTACAACAAAATGTAACATCAACATGTAACATCCTCATGTAACATCATCATGCAACAACATCATGTAACATCAGTATAAAACATCATCATGTAACATCATCATGTAACATCCTCATGTAACATCATCATGCAACAACATCATGTAACATCAGTATGTAAAATCATCATGTAACATCAACATTTACAACAAAATGTAACATCAACATGTAACATCCTCATATAACATATACGCGTAACATCAGAATGTAACATTATCATGTAACATCAACATGTATCGTCAAAATGTAACATCAACATGTAACATTAAAATGTTACAACATCATGTAACATCCTCATGCAACATCATCATGTAACAAAATTATGTACCATAGTTTTGTATCATCATCATGTAACATCAACATGTAACATCGAAATGTAACATCAACATGTAACATCCTCATGTAACAACATCATGCAACAACAGCATGTACCAACATCTTGCAACAAATTCGTATAACATCAGAGTGTAACATTATCATGTAACATCAACATGTATCATCAAAATGTAACATCAACATGTAACATACTCATGTAACATCAACATGTAACATCAGAAAGTAACATCATCATGTAACAACAGCATGTAACATCAGAATGTAACATCATAATGTCACACATACATCTAACAATAAAATATAACATCAGCATGTATAATCCACATGTAACATCATCATGTAACAACCTCACGTAACATCATCATGCAACAAATTCGTGTAACATCAATATGTAACATCAAAATGTAACATCATTATTTAACATCAACATGTATCATAAAAATGTAACATCAACATGTAACATATTCATGTAATATCATAACGTAACAACAGCATGTAAAACCAGAATATAACATCATAATGTCACACCAACATGTAACATCAAAATCTAACATTATCATGTAACATCATCATGTAACATCAACATGTAACATCATCATGCAACAAATTCGTGTAACAACAAAATGTAACATCAAAATGTCACATCATAATTTAACACCAACATATATCACCAAAATGTAACATCAACATGTAACATACTCATGTAATATCATCACGTAACAACAGCATGTAACATCAGAATGTAACATCATCATGTAACAACAACATGTAACATCAAAATCTAACATCAAAATGTAACATCAACATTTAACATCAGAATGTAACATCATTATGTAACATCCTCATGTAACCTCATCTTGCAACAAATTCGTTTAACATCAACATGTAACGTCAAAATATAACATCATCATTTAACATCAACTTCTTTCATCAAACTGTAACATCAACATGTTAGATACTCATGTTACATTATCACGTACAAACAGCATGTAACATCAGAATGTAACATCATAATGTCACGCCACCATGTAACATTAAAATGTAACATCAGCATATGACATCCTCATGTAACATCATCATGCAACAACATCATTTAACATCAGTATGTAACACCATCATGTAACATCAACATGGAACATTAAAATGTAACATCAACATGTAACATCCTCATCTAACATCATCATGCAACAACATCATGGAACATCAGTATATATCATCATCATGTAACATCGACATGTAACATCAAAATGTAACATCAACATGTAACATCAGAATGTTTCATCATCATGTAACATCAACATGTAACATCAAAATGTAACATCAACATGTAACATCCACAGATAATATCATCATTCAAGAACATCATGTAACATCAGTATGTAAAATCATCAGGTAACATCAACATATAACATCAAAATGTAACATCAACATGTAACATCAGAAAGTAACATCATCACGTAACAACAGCATGTAACATCAGAATGTAACATCATAATGACACACCAACATGTAACATCAAAATGTAACATCAGAATCTAAAACCCACATGTAACATCATCATGTAACAACCTCACGTAACATCATCATGCAACAAATTCGTGTAACATCAATATGTAACATCATTATTTAACATCAACATGTATCATAAAAATGTAACATCAACATGTAAGATATTCATGTAATATCATAACGTAACAACAGCTTGTAACATCAGAATATAACATCATAATGTCACACCAATATGTAACATCAAAATATAACATTATCATGTAACATCACCACGTAACATCAACATGTAACATCATCATGCAACAAATTCGTGTAACATCAAAATGTCACATCATAATTTAACACCAACATATATCATCAAAATGTAACATCAACATGTAACATACTCATGTAATATCATCACGTAACAACAGCATGTAACATCAGAATGTAACATCATCATGTAACAACAACATGTAACATCAAAATGTAACATCAACATGTAACATCCTAATGTAACACCGTCATGCAACAACATCATGTAACATCATCATTTAAAGTCATCATGTAACATCAACATGTAACATCAAAATGTAACATCAACATTTAACGTCAGAATGTAACATCATTATGTAACATCCTCATGTAACATCATCTTGCAACAAATTCGTTTAACATCAACATGTAACGTCAAAATATAACATCATCATTTAACATCAAATTCCTTCATCAAAATATGACATCAACATGTAAGATACTCATGTAACATTATCACGTACAAACAGCATGTAACAGCAGAATGTAACATCATCATATAACACCACCATGTAACATTAAAATGTAACATCCGCATGTGACATCCTCATGTAACATCATCATTCAACAACAACATTTAACATCAGTATGTAACATCATCATGTAACATCAACATGGAACATTAAAATGTAACATCAACATGTAACATCCTCATCTAACATCATCATGCAACAACATCATGTAACATCAGTATATATCATCATCATGTAACATCGACATATAACTTCAAAATATAACATCAACATGTAACATCAGAATGTTTCATCATCATGTTACATCAACATGTAACATCAAAATGTAACATCAACATGTAACATCCACAGGTAATATCATTATTCAACAACATCATGTAACATCAGTATGTAAAATCATCATGTAACATCGACATATAACATCAAAATATAACATCAACATGTAACAACCTCATATAACACATTCGCGTAACATCGGAATGTAACATTATCATGTAACATCAACATGTATCATCAAAATGTAACATCAACATGTAACATCCTCATGTAACATCATCATGCATCAATAGCATGTAACAACATCTTGCAACAAATTCGTGTAACATCAGAGTGTAACATTGTCATGGAACATCAATATGTTTCATCAAAAGGTAACATCAACATGTAACATACTCATGTAATATCAACATGTAACATCAGAAAGTAACATCATCACGTAATAACAGCATGTAACATCAGAATCTAATATCATAATGTAACACCAACGTGTAACATCATATTGTGACGTCAACCTGTAACATCCTCATGTAACATCATCATGCAACAACATCATATAACATCATCATGTATCATCATCATGTAACATCAACAAGTAACATCAAAATGTAACATCAACATTTAACATCAGAATGTAACATCATCATGTAACATCCTCATGTAACATCATCATGCAACAAATTCGTGTAACATCAACATGTAACATCAAAATATAACATCATCATTTAACATCAACATGTATCATCAAAATGTAACATCAACATGTAAAATCCTCATCTAACATCATCATGCAACAACATCATATAACATCATCATGTATCATCATCATGTAACATCAACAAGTAACATCAAAATGTAACATCATCATTTAACATCAGAATGTAACATCATCATGTAACATCCTCATGTAACATCATCATGCAACAAATTCGTGTAACATCAACATGTAACATCAAAATATAACATCATCATTTAACATCAACATGTATCATCAAAATGTAACATCAACATGTAAAATCCTCATCTAACATCTTCATGTAACAACATCATGTAACATCAGTATATATCATTGTTACGTCCAGTTTTTTGCTCGTTGATCTTATGAAGCACTGTTGTCGTCTATTGGTAATTCAAGGTCCCAAATTTCTATACCAAGAACGAAACTCCAAAGTAGATACCAAAGTTTATTCCAAATCACAAATTCCACCAAAATAATTTATTACAAATAGACGACCAATGTCGTTCTAACAACAATAATTATAATAATTACAGTTACCTTCTAATATATTATCTCTTGGAGCAAAAAACTGTAACGAACAACAAAGAGAAACGGGAGTCCAATATGTCCGCAAATAATAATTCAAACAAGTTCATAAGTTAAGTAAAACAAATGTACCCAAAAACAGTAAAATTAATGATATTTATACATGAAGGTTTTGATCAGCAAAATGTCTTCGTTTCTCCCGTAACAATCATCATCATGTAACATCAACATGTAACATCAGAAATTAACATCATCATGTCACAACAGCATGTAACATCAGAATATAACATCATAATGTTACACCAACATGTAACATCAAAATGTAACATCAAAATGTAACATCCTCATGTAACATCATCATGCAACAACATCATGTAACATCAGTATGTAAAATCATCATGTAACATCAACATGTAACATCAAAATGTAACATCAACATGAAACACTCTCATATAGCATATTCGCGAAACATCAGAATGTAACATTATCATGTAACATCAACATGTATCGTCAAAATGTAACATCAACATGTAACATCAAAATGTAACATCATCATGTAACATCCTCATGTAACATCATCATGTAACAAAATTATGTACCATCGTTATGTAACATCATCATGTAACAACAACATGTAACATCGAAATGTGACGTCAACATGTAACATCCTCATGTAACATCATCATGAAACAACAGCATGTAACAACATCTTGCAACAAATTCGTATAACATCAGAGTATAACATTATCATGTAACATCAACACGTATCATCAAAATGTAACATCAACATGTAACATACTCATGTAACATCAACATGTAACATCAGAAAGTAACATCATCATGTAACAACAGCATGTAACATCAGAATGTAACATCTTAATGTCACACCAACATGTAACATCAAAATGTAACATCAACATGTAACATCCTCATATAACATATTCGCGGAACATAAGAATGTAACATTATCATGTAACATCAACATGTATCGTCAAAATGTAACATCAACATGTAATATTAGAATGATACATCATCATGTAAGAACATCATGTAAAATCAGAATGTAACATCACCATGTAACACCAACATGTAACATCAAAATGTAACATCATCATGTAACATCCTCATGTAACATCATCATGTAACAAAATTATGTACCATCGTTATGTAATATCATCATGTAACATCAACATGTAACATCCAAATGTAACATCAACATGTAACATCCTCAGGTAATATCATCATGCAACAACAGCATGTAACAACATCTTGCAACAAATTCGTATAACATCAGAGTATAACATTATCATGTAACATCAACATGTATCATCAAAATGTAACATCAACATGTAACATACTCATGTAACATCAACAAGTAACACCAGAAAGTAACATCATCATGTAACAACAGCATGTAACATCAGAATGTAACATCATAATGTCACACCGACATGTAACATCAAAATGTAACATCAGCAAGTAACATCCAGATGTAACATCATCATGTAACAACCTCACGTAAAATCATCATGCAACAAATTGGTGTAACATCAATATGTAACATCAAAATGTAACATCATTATTTAACATCAAAATGTATCATCAAAATGTAATATACATGTAACATATTCATGTAATATCATAACGTAACAACAGCATGTAACATCAGAATATAACATCATAATGTCACACCAACATGTAACATCAAAATCTAACATTATCATGTAACATCATCATGTAACAACAACATGTAACATCATCATGCAACAAATTCGTGTAACATCAAAATGTCACATCAAAATTTAACACCAACATATATCATCAAATTGTAACATCAACATGTAACATACTCATTTAATATCATCACGTAACAACAGCATGTAACATCAGAATGTAACATCATCATGTAACAACAACATGTAACATCAAAATGTAACATCAACATGTAACATCCTCATGTAACACCGTCATGCAACAACATCATGTAACATCATCACGCAACAAATTCGTGTAACATCAACATGTAACATCAAAATGTAACATCAACATTTAAAATCAGATTGTAACATCATTATGTAACATCCTCATGTAACATCATCTTGCAACAAATTCGTTTAACATCAACATGTAACATCAAAATATAACATCATGATTTAACATCAAATTCCTTCATCAAAATATGACATCAACATGTAAGATACTCATGTAACATTATCACGTACAAACAGCATGTAACATCAGAATGTAACATCATCATGTAACCCCACCATGTAACATTAAAATGTAACATCAGCATGTGATATCCTCATGTAACATCATCATGCAACAACATCATTTAACATCAGTATGTAACATCATCATGTAACATCAACATGGAACATTACAATTTAACATCAACATGTAACAACCTCATCTAACATCATCATGCAACAACATCATGTAACATCAGTATATATCATCATCATGTAACATCAACATGTAACATCATCATGTAACATCAACATGTAACATCCTCATACAACATATTCGCGTAACATCAGAATGTAACATTATCATGTAACATCAACATGTATCATCAAAATGTAACATCAACATGTAACATCCTCATGTAACATCAACATGTAACATCAGAAAGTAACATCATCATGTAACAACAGCATGTTACATCAGAATGTAACATCATAATGTCACACCAACATGTAACATCCTCCTGTAAAATCATCATGCAACAACATCATGTAACATCAGTATGTAACATCATCAAGTAAGATCAACATTTATCATCAAAATGTAACATCTAAATGCAACATCCCCGTGTAACATCATCATGTAACATCAAAATGTAACATCAACATGTAACATCATCATGTAACATCCTCATGTAACATCATCATGCAACAACATCATGTAACATCAGCATGTAACATCATCATGTAACATCAACATGTAACATCAAAATGTAACATCAACATGTAACATCACAAAGTAACATCATCATGTAACACCACCATGTAACATCAAAATGTAACATCAGCATGTAAAATACTCATGCAAAAAATTCGTGTATCATCATCATGTAGCACACTTCACTAACATCATCATGAAAAAACAGCATGCAACATCATCATGCAACAAATTCCTGGAACATCAGTGTTTAACATTATCATGTAACATCAACATGTACCAACAAAATATAACATCAGCATGTAACATATTCATGTAACATCATCATGCAAGAACATCATGTAAAATTAGTATGTAGCATCATCATTTAAAATCAACATGTAATATCAACATTCAACATCATCATCTAACGTCCTTATGTAACATCATCATGCAACAAATTCGTGAACATCAGAATTTAACATCATCATGTAACACCACCATGTAACCTCAAAATGTAACATCAGCATGTAACATCCTCATGAATCATCATCATGCAACAACATCATGTAACATCATATGTAACATCATCATGTAACATCAACATGTATCATCAAAATGTAACATCAACATGTAACATACTCATCAATCATCATCATGTAACAACAGCATGTAACATCAGAATTTTACATCATCATGTCACAACAACATGTAACATGAAAATATATCATCAACATGTAAGATCCTCATGTAATATCATCATGCATCAACATCATGTAATATCAGTATATAACATCATCATGTATCATCAACATATAACAACAAAATGTAACATCAACATGTAAAATCCTCATGTAACACCATCATGCAACAAATTCGTGTAACATCAGAATGTAACATGTTCATGTAACATCAACATGTATCATCAAAATGTAACATCAACATGTAACATCCTCATGTAACATCATCATGTAACAATAGCATGTAACATCAGAATGTAACATCATCATGTAACAACAACATGTAACATCAAAATATAACATCAACATGTAACATCATCATGTAATCTCATCATGCAAATACATCATGTAACATTAGTATGAAACATCATCGTAAAACATCATAATGTAACATCAACATGTAACATCAAATGTAACATCATCATGCATCAAATTCGTGTAACATTAGAATATAACATTATCATGTAACATCAATATATATCGTCAAAATTTAACATCAACATGTAACATCCTCTTGTAACATCATCATGTATCAACAACATCTAACATCAAAATATAACATCAACAAGTAACATCCTCATGTACCATCATCATGCAACATCCTCATGTAACATCATCATGTAAAAACAGCATGTCACTTCAGAATGTAACATCATCATGTGACATGAACGTGTAACATCAAAATGTAACACCAACCTGTAACAACAGAATGATACATTATCATGTAACAGCAACATGTATCAAAAATTTAAACATCAAAATGTAACATCCTCATGTAACAACATTATGTAACAACAGCATGTAACACCTTCATTTAACATCAAAATGTAACATCAGCATGTAACATCCTCATGTAACATCATCATGCAACAACATCATGTAACATCATTATGTAACATCACCATGTAACATCAACATGTAACCTCAGAATGTAACATCATCATGTAACACCACCATGCAACATCAAAATGTAACAGCAAAATGTAACATCAACATTCAGCTTTCTCATGTAACAAATTCGTGTAACATCAGAATGTAACATATTCATGTAACAACAAAATGTATAACCAAAATGTAACATCAACATGTAACATGCTCATGTAACATCATCATGCAACAGGAGCATGTAACATCAATATGTAACATCATCATGTAACATCAACATGTAACATCAAAATGTAACATCAACATGTAACATCAACATGTAACATCAATATGTAACATCAACATGTAACCTCAGAATGTAACATCATCATGTAACACCACCATGCAACATCAAAATGTAACATCAACATGTAACATCCTCATGTATAATCATCATGCAAAAACATCATGTAACATCAATATGTAACATCATCATGTAACATCAACATGTAACATCAAAATGTAACATCAACATTCAGCTTTCTCATGTAACAAATTCGTGTAACATCAGAATGTAACATATTCATGTAACATCAAAATTTATAACCAAAATGTAACATCAACATGTAACATGCTCATGTAACATCATCGTGCAACAGGAGCATGTAACATCAATATGTAACATCATCATGTAACATCAACATGTAACATCGAAATGTAACATCAACATGTAACATCAACATGTAACATCAATATGTAACATCAACATGTAACCTCAGAATGTAACATCATCATGTAACACCACCATGCAACATCAAAATGTAACATCAACATGTAACATCCTCATGTATAATCATCATGCAAAAACATCATGTAACATCAATATGTAACATCATCATGTAACATCAACATGTAACATCAAAATGTAACATCAATATTCAGCATTCTCATGTAACAAATTCGTGTAACATCAGAATGTAACATTATCATGTAACATCAACATGTAACATCCTCATGTAACATCAACATGTAACATCAAAATGTAACATCAACATGTAACATCCTCATGTAACATCATCATGTAACAATAGCATGTAACAGCAGAATGTAACATCATCATGTAACAACAACATGTAACATCAAAATATAACATCAACATGTAACATCATCATGTAATCTCATCATGCAAATACATCATGTAACATTAGTATGAAACATCATCGTAAAACATCATAATGTATCATCAACGTGTAACATCAAAATGTAACACCAACCTGTAACAACAGAATGTTACATTATCATGTAACAGCAACATGTATCAAAAATTTAAACATCAAAATGTAACATCCTCATGTAACAACATTATGTAACAACAGCATGTAACACATTCATTTAACATCAAAATGTAACATCAGCATGTAACATCCTCATATAACATCATCATGCAACAACATCATGTAACATAATTAAGTAACATCACCATGTAACATCAACATGTAACATCGAAATGTAACATCAACATGTAACATCAACATGTAACATCAATATTTAACATCAACATGTAACATCAGAATGTAACATCATCATGTAACACCACCATGCAACATCGAAATGTAACATCAACATGTAACATCCTCATGTATCATCATCATGCAACAACATCATGTAACATCAATATGTAACATCATCATGTAACATCAAAATGTAACATCAAAATGTAACATCAACATTCAGCTTTCTCATGTAACAAATTCGTGTAACATCAGAATGTAACATTATCATGTAACATCAACATGTAACATCCTCATGTAACATCAACATGTAACATCAAAATGTAACATCAACATGTAACATCCTCATGTAACATCATCATGCAACAACATCATGTAACATCAGTATATAACATCATCGTGTAACATCAACATGTAACATCCTCATGTAACATCAACATGTAACATCACAAAGTAACATCAACATGTAACATCCTCATGTAACATCATCATGTAACAATAGCATGTAACAGCAGAATGTAACATCATCATGTAACAACAACATGTAACATCAAAATATAACATCAACATGTAACATCATCATGTAACATCATCATGTAACATCAACATGTAACATCAAAATGTAACATCAACATGTAACATCAACATGTAACATCAATATGTAACATCAACATGTAACCTCAGAATGTAACATCATCATGTAACACCACCATGCAACATCAAAATGTAACATCAACATGTAACATCCTCATGTATAATCATCATGCAAAAACATCATGTAACATCAATATGTAACATCATCATGTAACATCAACATGTAACATCAAAATGTAACATCAACATTCAGCTTTCTCATGTAACAAATTCGTGTAACATCAGAATGTAACATATTCATGTAACATCAAAATGTATAACCAAAATGTAACATCAACATGTAACATGCTCATGTAACATCATCATGCAACAGGAGCATGTAACATCAATATGTAACATCATCATGTAACATCAACATGTAACATCGAAATGTAACATCAACATGTAACATCAACATGTAACATCAATATGTAACATCAACATGTAACCTCAGAATGTAACATCATCATGTAACACCACCATGCAACATCAAAATGTAACATCAACATGTAACATCCTCATGTATAAACATCATGAAAAAACATCATGTAACATCAATATGTAACATCATCATGTAACATCAACATGTAACATCAAAATGTAACATCAATATTCAGCATTCTCATGTAACAAATTCGTGTAACATCAGAATGTAACATTATCATGTAACATCAACATGTAACATCCTCATGTAACATCAACATGTAACATCAAAATGTAACATCAACATGTAACATCCTCATGTAACATCATCATGTAACAATAGCATGTAACATCATAATGTAACATCATCATGTAACAACAACATGTAACATCAAAATGTAACACCAACCTGTAACAACAGAATGATACATTATCTTGTATCAGCAATATTTATCAAAAATTTAAACATCAAAATGTAACATCCTCATGTAACAACATTATGTAACAACAGCATGTAACACCTTCATTTAACATCAAAATGTAACATCAGCATGTAACATCCTCATGTAACATCATCATGCAACAACATCATGTAACATCATTATGTAACATCACCATGTAACATCAACATGTAACATCAAAATGTAACATCAACTTTCAGCATCCTCATGTAACAAATTCGTGTAACATCAGAATGTAACATATTCGTGTAACATCAAAATGTATCACCAAAATGTAACATCAACATGTAACATGCTCATGTAACATCATCATGCAACAGGAGCATGTAACATCAATATGTAACATCATCATGTAACATCAACATGTAACATCGAAATGTAACATCAACATGTAACATCAACATGTAACATCAATATGTAACATCAACATGTAACCTCAGAATGTAACACCATCATGTAACACCACCATGCAACATCAAAATGTAACATCAACATGTAACATCCTCATGTATCATCATCATGCAACAACATCATGTAACATCAATATGTAACATCATCATGTAACATCAACATGTAACATCAAAATGTAACATCAATATTCAGCATTCTCATGTAACAAATTCGTGTAATATCAGAATGTAACATTATCACGTAACATAACATGTAACATCCTCATGTAACATCAACATGCAACATGCTCATGTAACATCATCATGCAACAGGAGCATGTAACATCCTCGTGTAACATCATCATGCAACAACATCATGTAACATCAGTATCTAACATCATCATGTATTAACATCATGTAACATCAATATGTTACATCAACATGTAACATCAGAATGTAACATCATCATGTAACAACACCATGTAACATCAAAATGTAACATCAACATGTAAGATCAAAATGTAACATCATCATGCAACAACATCATGTAACATCAGTATATAACATCAAAATGTAACATCAACATGTAACATCAGAATGTAGCATCATCATGTAACATCACCATATGTAATATCATCATGTAAAAACAACATGTAACATCAAAATGTAACATCAACATGTAGCATCCTCCTGTAACAAATTAGTGTAACATCAGAATGTAACATTATCATGTAACATCAACATGTATCATCAAAGTGTAACATCAACATGTAACATCATCATGTAACGTCATCATGTAACAATAGCATGTAACATCAGAATGTAAAATCATCATGTAACAACAACATGTAACATCAAAATATAACATCAAAATGTAACATCCTCTTGTAACATCATCATGTATCAACAACATGTAACATCAAAATATAACATCAACATGTAACATCCTCATGTACCATCATCATGCAACATCCTCATGTAACATCATCATGTATAAACAGCATGTCACTTCAGAATGTACCATCATCATGTGACATCAACGTGTAACATCAAAATGTAACACCAACCTGTAAGAACAGAATACTAAATTATCATGTAACAGCAACATGTATCAAAAATTTAAACATCAAAATGTAACATCCTCATGAAAAACATTATGTAACAACAGCATGTAACACCTTCATTTAACATCAAAATGTAACATCAACATGTAACATCCTCATGTAACATCATCATGCAACAACATCATGTAACATCATTATGTAACATCATCATGTAAGATCAAAATGTAACATCATCATGCAACAACATCATGTAACATCAGTATATAACATCATCATGTAACATCAACATGTAACATCAAAATGTAACATCAACATGTAACATCAGAATGTAGCATCATCATGTAACAACACCATGTAACATCAAAATGTAACATCAACATGTAACATCAAAATGTAACATCATCATGCAACAACATCAGGTAACATCGATATGTAATATCATCATGTAAAAACAACATGTAACATCAAAATGTAACATCAACATGTAGCATCCTCCTGTAACAAATTAGTGTAACATCAGAATGTAACATTATCATGTAACATCAACATGTATCATCAAAGTGTAACATCAACATGTAACATCATCATGTAACGTCATCATGTAACAATAGCATGTAACATCAGAATGTAACATCATCATGTAACAACAACATGTAACATCAAAATATAACATCAACATGTAACATCATCATGTAATCTCATCATGCAAATACATCATGTAACATTAGTATGAAATATCATCGTAAAACATCATAATGTAACATCAACATGTAACATCAAATGTAACATCATCATGCATCGAATTCGTGTAACATTAGAATATAACATTATCATGTAACAGCAATATATATCGTCAAAATTTAACATCAACATGTAACATCCTCTTGTAACATCATCATGTATCAACAACATGTAACATCAAAATATAACATCAACATGTAACATCCTCATGTACCATCATCATGCAACATCCTCATGTAACATCATCATGTATAAACAGCATGTCACTTCAGAATGTAACATCATCATGTGACATCAACGTGTAACATCAAAATGTAACACCAACCTGTAAGAACAGAATACTACATTATCATGTAACAGCAACATGTATCAAAAATTTAAACATCAAAATGTAACATCCTCATGAAACAACATTATGTAACAACAGCATGTAACACCTTCATTTAACATCAACATGTAACATCCTCATGTAACATCATCATCCAACAACATCATGTAACATCATTATGTAACATCAACATGTAACATCAAAATGTAACATCAATATTCAGCATTCTCATGTAACAAATTCGTGTAACATCAGAATGTAACATTATCATGCAACATCAACATGTAACATCCTCATGTAACATCAACATGTAACATCCTCATGTAACATCATCATGCAACAGGAGCATGTAAAATCCTCATGTAACATCATCATGTATCAACATCATGTAACATCAGTATGTAACATCATCATGTATTATCTTCATGTAACATCAATATGTAACATCAACATGTAACATAAGAATGTAACATCATCAGGTAAGAACACCATGTAACATCAAAATGTAACATCATCATGTAACATCAGAATGTAACATCATCATGCAACAACATCAGATAACATCGATATGTAACATCATCATGTAAAGCTACATGTAATATCAAAATGTAACATCAACATGTAGCATCCTCCTGTAACAAATTAGTGTAACATCAGAATGTAACATTATCATGTAACATCAACATGTATCATCAAAATGTAACATCAACATGTAACATCCTCATGTAACATCATCATTCAACAACATCATGTAACATCAGTATGTAACATCATCATGTAACATCAACATGTAACATCAAAATGTAACATCAACATGTAACATCAGAATGTAACATCATCATGTAACATCAACATGTACGAACAAAATATAACATCAGCATGTAACATATTCATGTAACATCATCATGCAAGAACATCATGTAACATCAGTTTGTAACATCATCATGTAACATCAACATGTAACATCAAAATGTAACATCAACATGTAACATCAGAATGTAACATCATCATGTAACACCACCACGTAACATCAAAATGTAACATCAACATGTAACATCCTCATGTACCATCATCATCCAACAACATCATGTAACATCAGTTTGTAACATCATCATATAACATCAACATGTATCATCGAAATGTAACATCAACATGTAACATACTCATCAATCATCATCATGTAACAACAGCATGTAACATCAGAATGTTACATCATCATGTCACAACAACATGTAACATGAAAATGTATCATCAACATGTAAGATCCTCATGTAATATCATCATGCATCAACATCATGTAATATCAGTATATAACAACATCATGTATAATCAACATGCAACATCTATATGTAACATCAACATGTAAAATCCTCATGTAACACCATCATGCAACAAATTCGTGTAACATCAGAATGTAACATTATCATGTAACATCAACATGTATCATCAAAATGTAACATCAACATGTAACATCCTCATGTAACATCATCATGTAACAATAGCATGTAACATCAGAATGTAACATCATCATGTAACAACAACATGTAACATCAAAATATAACATCAACATGTAACATCATCATGTAATCTCATCATGCAAATACATCATGTAACATTAGTATGAAACATCATCGTAAAACATCATAATGTAACATCAACATGTAACATCAAATGTAACATCATCATGCATCAAATTCGTGTAACATTAGAATATAACATTATCATGTAACATCAATATATATCGTCAAAATTTAACATCAACATGTAACATCCTCTTGTAACATCATCATGTATCAACAACATGTAACATCAAAATGTAACATCAACATGTAACATCCTCATGTACCATCATCATGCAACATCCTCATGTAACATCATCATGTAAAAACAGCATGTCACTTCAGAATGTAACATCATCATGTGACATCAACGTGTAACATCAAAATGTAACACCAACCTGTAACAACAGAATGTTACATTATCATGTAACAGCAACATGTATCAAAAATTTAAACATCAAAATGTAACATCCTCATGTAACAACATTATGTAACAACAGCATGTAACACCTTCATTTAACATCAAAATGTAACATCAGCATGAAACATCCTCATGTAACATCATCATGCAACAACATCATGTAACATCATTATGTAACATCACCATGTAACATCAACATGTAACATCAAAATGTAACATCAACTTTCAGCATCCTCATGTAACAAATTCGTGTAACATCAGAATGTAACATATTCGTGTAACATCAAAATGTATCACCAAAATGTAACATCAACATGTAACATGCTCATGTAACATCATCATGCAACAGGAGCATGTAACATCAATATGTAACATCATCATGTAACATCAACATGTAACATCGAAATGTAACATCAACATGTAACATCAACATGTAACATCAATATGTAACATCAACATGTAACCTCAGAATGTAACATCATCATGTAACACCACCATGCAACATCAAAATGTAACATCAACATGTAACATCCTCATGTATAATCATCATGCAAAAACATCATGTAACATCAATATGTAACATCATCATCTAACATCAACATGTAACATCAAAATGTAACATCAATATTCAGCATTCTCATGTAACAAATTCGTGTAACATCAGAATGTAACATTATCATGTAACATCAACATGTAACATCCTCATGTAACATCAACATGTAACATCAAAATGTAACATCAACATGTAACATGCTCATGTAACATCATCATGCAACAGGAGCATGTAACATCAATATGTAACATCATCATGTAACATCAACATGTAACATCGAAATGTAACATCAACATGTAACATCAACATGTAACATCAATATGTAACATCAACATGTAACCTCAGAATGTAACATCATCTTGTAACACCACCATCCAACATAAAAATGTAACATCAACATGTAACATCCTCATGTATCATCATCATGCAACAACATCATGTAACATCAATATGTAACATCATCATGTAACATCAACATGTAACATCAAAATGTAACATCAACCTTCAGCAACCTCATGTAACAAATTCGTGTAACATCAGAATGTAACATAATCATGTAACATCAAAATGTATCACCAAAATGTAACATCAACATGTAACATGCTCATGTAACATCATCATGCAACAGGAGCATGTAACATCAATATGTAACATCATCATGTAACATCAACATGTAACATCGAAATGTAACATCAACATGTAACATCAACATGTAACATCAATATGTAACATCAACATGTAACCTCAGAATGTAACATCATCTTGTAACACCACCATCCAACATCAAAATGTAACATCAACATGTAACATCCTCATGTATCATCATCATGCAACAACATCATGTAACATCAATATGTAACATCATCATGTAACATCAACATGTAACATCAAAATGTAACATCAATATTCAGCATTCTCATGTAACAAATTCGTGTAACATCAGAATGTAACATTATCATGTAACATCAACATGTAACATCCTCATGTAACATCAACATGTAACATGCTCATGTAACATCATCATGCAACAGGAGCATGTAACATCCTCATGTAACATCATCATACAACAACATCATGTAACATCAGTATCTAACATCATCATGTATTAACATCATGTAACATCAATATGTTACATCAACATGTAACATCAGAATGTAACATCATCATGTAACAACACTATGTAACATCAAAATGTAACATCAACATGTAAGATCAAAATGTAACATCATCATGCAACAACATCATGTAACATCAGTATATAACATCATCATGTAACATCAACATGTAACATCAAAATGTAACATCAACATGTAACATCAGAATGTAGCATCATCATGTAACAACACCATGTAACATCAAAATGTAACATCAACATGTAACATCAAAATGTAACATCATCATGCAACAACATCAGGTAACATCGATATGTAATATCATCATGTAAAAACAACATGTAACATCAAAATGTAACATCAACATGTAGCATCCTCCTGTAACGAATTAGTGTAACATCAGAATGTAACATTATCATGTAACATCAACATGTATCATCAAAGTGTAACATCAACATGTAACATCATCATGTAACGTCATCATGTAACAATAGCATGTAACATCAGAATGTAACATCATCATGTAACAACAACATGTAACATCAAAATATAACATCAACATGTAACATCATCATGTAATCTCATCATGCAAATACATCATGTAACATTAGTATGAAATATCATCGTAAAACATCATAATGTAACATCAACATGTAACATCAAATGTAACATCATCATGCATCGAATTCGTGTAACATTAGAATATAACATTATCATGTAACAGCAATATATATCGTCAAAATTTAACATCAACATGTAACATCCTCTTGTAACATCATCATGTATCAACAACATGTAACATCAAAATATAACATCAACATGTAACATCCTCATGTACCATCATCATGCAACATCCTCATGTAACATCATTATGTATAAACAGCATGTCACTTCAGAATGTAACATCATCATGTGACATCAACGTGTAACATCAAAATGTAACACCAACCTGTAAGAACAGAATACTACATTATCATGTAACAGCAACATGTATCAAAAATTTAAACATCAAAATGTAACATCCTCATGAAACAACATTATGTAACAACAGCATGTAACACCTTCATTTAACATCAAAATGTAACATCAACATGTAACATCCTCATGTAACATCATCATCCAACAACATCATGTAACATCATTATGTAACATCAACATGTAACATCAAAATGTAACATCAATATTCAGCATTCTCATGTAACAAATTCGTGTAACATCAGAATGTAACATTATCATGTAACATCAACATGTAACATCCTCATGTAACATCAACATGTAACATACTCATGTAACATCATCATGCACCAGGAGCATGTAAAATCCTCATGTAACATCATCATGTATCAACATCATGTAACATCAGTATGTAACATCATCATGTTTTATCTTCATGTAACATCAATATGAAACATCAACATGTAACATAAGAATGTAACATCATCAGGTAAGAACACCATGTAACATCAAAATGTAACATCATCATGTAACATCAGAATGTAACATCATCATGCAACAACATCATGTAACATCAGAATGTAACATCATCATGTAACACAACCATGTAACAAGATAATGTAACATCAGCAGGTAACATCCTCATGAAACATCATCATGCAACAACATCAGATAAGATCGATATGTAACATCATCATGTAAAGCTACATGTAATATCAAAATGTAACATCAACATGTAGCATCCTCCTGTAACAAATTAGTGTAACATCAGAATGTAACATTATCATGTAACATCAACATGTATCATCAAAATGTAACATCAACATGTAACATCCTCATGTATCATCATCATTCAACAACATCATGTAACATCAGTATGTGACATCATCAAGCAACATCAACATGTAACATCAAAATGTAACATCAACATGTAACATCAGAATTTAACATCATCATGTAAAACCACCACGTAACATCAAAATGTAACATCAACATGTAACATCCTCATGTACCATCATCATCCAACAACATCATGTAACATCAGTTTGTAACATCATCATGTAACATCAACATGTAACATCAAAATGTAACATCAACATGTAACATCAGAATGTAACATCATCATGCAACAACATCATGTAACATGAGTATGTAACATCAACATGTAACATGAACATGTAACATCAAAATGTAACAAAAACATGTAGCACCCTCATGTAACAAATTCGTGTAACATAATCATGTAACATACTCACGTAACATCACCATGCAACAACAGCATGTAACATCATCATGCAACAAATTCGCGTAATATCAGAATGTAACATTATCATGTAACATCAACATGTAACATCAAAATATAACATCAACATGTAACATACTCATGTAACATCATCATGCAACAACATCATGTAACATCAGTATGCAACATCATCATTTAACATCAGAATGTAACATCATCATGTAACACAACCATGTAACAACATAATGTAACATCAGCATGTAACATCCTCATGAAACATCATCATATAACATCGATATCTAATATCATCATCTAAAAACAACACGTAACATCAAAATGTAACATCAACATGTAGCATCTTCCTGTAACAAATTAGTGTAACATCAGAATGTAACATTATCATGTAACATCAACATGCAACATCAAAATGTAACATCAACATGTAACATCCTCATGTAGCATCATCATGCAACAACATCATGTAACATCAGTATGTAACATCATCGAGTAACATCAACATGTAACATCAAAATTTAACATCAACATGTAACATCAGAATGTAACATCATCATGTAACACAACCATGTAACAACATAATGTAACATCAGCAGGTAACATCCTCATGAAACATCATCATATAACATCGATATGTAATATCATCATCTAAAAACAACACGTAACATCAAAATGTAACATCAACATGTAGCATCCTCCTGTAACAAATTAGTGTAACATCAGAATGTAACATTATCATGTAACATCAACATGTATCATCAAAATGTAACATCAACATGTAACATCCTCATGTAGCATCATCATTCAACAACATCATGTAACATCAGTATGTAACATCATCAAGTAACATCAACATGTAACATCAAAATGTAACATCAACATGTAACATCAGAATGTAACATCATCATGTAACACCACCACGTAACATCAAAATGTAACATCAACATGTAACATCCTCATGTAACATCATCATCCAACAACATCATGTAACATCAGTATGTAACATCATCATGTAACATCAACATGTAACATCAAAATGTAACATCAACATGTAACATCAGAATGTAACATCATCATGCAACAACATCATGTAACATGAGTATGTAACATCAACATGTAACATGAACATGTAACATCAAAATGTAACAAAAACATGTAGCACCCTCATGTAACAAATTCGTGTAACATAATCATGTAACATAATCACGTAACATCACCATGCAACAACAGCATGTAACATCATCATGCAACAAATTCGTGTAACATCAGAATGTAACATTATCATGTAACATCAACATGTAACATCAAAATATAACATCAACATGTAACATACTCATGTAACATCATCATGCAACAACATCATGTAACATCAGTATGTAACATCATCATTTAACATCAACATGTAACATCAAAATGTAAAATCATCATGTAACATCCCCATGTAGCATCATCATGCAACAAAATCGTGAACATCAGAATGTAACATTATCATGTAACATCAACATGTATCATCAAAATGTAACATATACATTTAACATACTCATGAAACATCATCATGTAATAACAGCACGTGACATCAGAATGTTAAATCATCATGCAACAACAACATGTAACATCAAAATGTAACATCAACATGTAAAATCCTCATGTAACACCATCATGCAACAAATTCGTGTAACATCAGAATTTAACATGATCATTTAACATCAACATCTCTCATCAAAATGTAACATCAACATGTAACATCCTCATGAAACATCATCATGTAACAACAGCATGCAACATCAGAATGTAACATCAACATGTATCATCAAAACCTAACATCAACATGTAACATCAGAATGTAACGTCATCATGTAACACCACCATGTAACATCAAAATGTAACATCAGCAGGTAAATTCCTCATGAAACATCATCATGCAACAACATCAGGTAACATCAGTTTGTAACATCATCATGTAACATCGACATGTAACATCAAAATGTAACATCAACATGTAGCATCCTCATGTAACAAATTCGTGTAACATCAGAATGTAACATTATCATGTAACATCAACATGTATCATCAAAATGTAACATCAACATGTAACATCCTCATGTAGCATCATCATTCAACAACATCATGTAACATCAGTATGTAACATCATCAAGTAACATCAACATGTAACATCAAAATGTAACATGCTCATGTAACATCAGAATGTAACATCATCATGTAACACCACCACGTAACATCAAAATGTAACATCAACATGTAACATCCTCATGTAACATCATCATCCAACAACATCATGTAACATCAGTATGTAACATCATCATGTAACATCAACATGTAACATCGAAATGTAACATCAACATGTAACATCAGAATGTAACATCATCATGCAACAACATCATGTAACATGAGTATGTAACATCAACATGTAACATGAACATGTAACATCAAAATGTAACAAAAACATGTAGCACCCTCATGTAACAAATTCGTGTAACATAATCATGTAACATACTCACGTAACATCACCATGCAACAACAGCATGTAACATCATCATGCAACAAATTCGTGTAACATCAGAATGTAACATTATCATGTAACATCAACATGTAACATCAAAATATAACATTAACATGTAACATAATCATGTAACATCATCATGCAAAAACATCATGTAACATCAGTATATAACATCATCATTTAACATCAACATGTAACAACAAAATGTAACATCATCATGTAACATCCCTATGTAGCATCATCATGCAACAAATTCGTGATCATCAGAATGTAACATTATCATGTAACATCAACATGTAACATCAAAATGTAACATCATCATGCATCAAATTCGTGTAACATCAGAATGTAACATCAGCATGTAACACCTCCACGTAACATCAAAATGTAACATCAACATGCAACAACAACATGTAACACAAAAATGTATCACCAACATGTAACATCCTGCTGTAATATCATCATGCAACAACAACATGTAACACCAAAATGTATCACCAACATGTAACATCCTCATGTAATATCATCATGCAACAACAACATGCAACATCGGTATCAAACATCATAATGTAACATCAACATGTAACATCCTCATGTAACACCATCATGCATCAAATTCGTGTAACATCTGAATGTAACATCATCATGTAACACCTCCACGTAACATCAAAATGTAACATTAACATGTAAAATCCTCATGTAACTTCATCATGCAACAGCATCATGTAACATCAGTATGTAACATCATCATGTAACATCAACATGTAACATCAAAATGTAACATCATCATGTAACATCCTCATGTAGCATCATCATGCAACAAATTCTTGAACATCATAATGTAACATTATCATGTAACATGAACAGGTAACATCAAAATGTAACAAAAACCTGTAGCATACTCATGCAACAAATTCGTGTAACATCATCATGTAACATACTCACGTACCATAATCATGCAACAACAGCATGTAACATCATCTTGCAACAAATTCGTGTAACATCATAATGTAACATCAAAATGTAACATCATCATGTAACACCCTCATGTAGCATCATCATGCAAAAAATTCGTGAACATCAAAATGTAACATCAACATGTAAAATCCTCATGTAACACCATCATGCAACAAATTCGTGTAACATCAGAATTTAACATGATCATGTAACATCAACATCTCTCATCAAAATGTAGCATCAACATTTAACATCCTCATGAAACATCATCATGTAACAACAGCATGCAACATCAGAATGTAACATCAACATGTATCATCAAAATGTAACATCAACATGTAACATCAGAATGTAAAATCATCATGTAACACCACCATGTAACATCAAAATGTAAAATCAGCAGGGAAATTCCTCATGAAACATCATCATGCAACAAAATCAGGTAACATCGATATGTAACATCATCATGTAACATCAACATGTAACATCGAAATGTAACATCAACATGTAGCATCCTCATGTAACAAATTCCTGTAACATCAGAATGTAACATTATCATGTAACATCAACATGTATCATCAAAATGTAACATCAACATGTAAAATCCTCATGTAACACCATCATGCAACAAATTCGTGTAACATCAGAATTTAACATGATCATGTAACATCAACATCTCTCATCAAAATGTAACATCAACATGTAACATCCTCATGAAACATCATCATGTAACAACAGCATGCAACATCAGAATGTAACATCAACATGTATCATCAAAATGTAACATCAACATGTAACATCAGAATGTAACATCATCATGTAACACCACCATGTAACATCAAAATGTAACATCAGCAGGTAAATTCCTCATGAAACATCATCATGCAACAAATTCGTGTAACATCAGAATGTAACTTTATCATGTAACATCAACATGTAACATCAAAATGTAACATCAACATGTAGCATCCTCATGTAACAAATTCGTGTAACATCAGAATGTAACATTATAATGTAACATCAACATGTATCATCAAAATGTAACATCAACTTGTAACATCCTCATGTATCATCTTCATTCAAGAACATCATGTACCATCAGTATGTAACATCATAAAGTAACATCAACATGTAACATCAAAATGTAACATCAACATGTAACATCAGAATGTAACATCATCATGTAACACCACCACTTAACATCAAAATGTAACATCAACATGTAACATCCTCATGTAACATCATCATCCAACAACATCATGTAACGTCAGAATGTAACATCATCATGTAACATCGACATGTAACATCAAAATGTAACATCAACATGTAACATCAGAATGTAACATCATCATGCAACAACATCATGTAACATGAGTATGTAACATCAACATGTAACATGAACATGTAACATCAAAATGTAACAAAAACATGTAGCATCCTCATCTAACAAATTCGTGTAACATCATCATGTAACATACTCACGTAACATCATCATGCAACAACAGCATGTAACATCATCATGCAACAAATTCGTGTAACATCAGAATGTAACATTATCATGTAACATCAACATGTAACATCAAAATATAACATTAACATGTAACATAATCATGTAACATCATCATGCAAAAACATCATGTAACATCAGTATATAACATCATCATTTAACATCAACATGTAACAACAAAATGTAACATCATCATGTAACATCCCTATGTAGCATCATCATGCAACAAATTCGTGATCATCAGAATGTAACATTATCATGTAACATCAACATGTAACATCAAAATGTAACATCATCATGCATCAAATTCGTGTAACATCAGAATGTATCATCATCATGTAAAACCTCCACGTAACATCAAAATGTAACATCAACATGCAACAACAACATGTAACACAAAAATGTATCACCAACATGTAACATCCTGATGTAATATCATCATGCAACAACAACATGTAACACCAAAATGTATCACCAACATGTAACATCCTGATGTAATATCATCATGCAACAACAACATGCAACATCAGTATCAAACATCATAATGTAACATCAACATGTAACATCCTCATGTAACACCATCATGCATCAAATTCGTGTAACATCTGAATGTAACATCATCATGTAACACCTCCACGTAACATCAAAATGTAACATTAACATGTAAAATCCTCATGTAACTTCATCATGCAACAGCATCATGTAACATCAGTATGTAACATCATCATGTAACATCAACATGTAACATCAAAATGTAACATCATCATGTAACATCCTCATGTAGCATCATCATGCAACAAATTCTTGAACATCAGAATGTAACATTATCATGTAACATGAACAGGTAACATCAAAATGTAACAAAAACCTGTAGCATACTCATGTAAAAAATTCGTGTAACTTCATCATCTAACATACTCACGTACCATAATCATGCAACAACAGCATGTAACATCATCTTGCAACAAATTCGTGTAACATCAGAATGTAACATTATCATGTAACATCAACATGTAATATCAAAATATAACATCAACATGTAACATACTCATGTAACATCATCATGAAACAACATCATGTAACATCAGTATGTAACATCATCATTTAACATCGACATGTAAAATCAAAATGTAACATCATCATGTAACATCTCCATGTAGCATCATCATGCAAAAAATTCGTGAACATCAGAATGTAACATGATCACGTAACATCAACATGTAACATCAAAATGTAACATCAACATGTAAAATCCTCATGTAATACCATCATGCAACAAATTAGTGTAACATCAGAATTTAACATGATCATGTAACATCAACATCTCTCATCAAAATGTAACATCAACATGTAACATCAGAATGTAACATCATCATGTAACACCACCATGTAACATCAAAATGTAAAATCAGCAGGTAAATTCCTCATGAAACATCATCATGCAACAAAATCAGGTAACATCGATATGTAACATCATCATGTAACATCAACATGTAACATCGAAATGTAACATCAACATGTAGCATCCTCATGTAACAAATTCCTGTAACATCAGAATGTAACATTATCATGTAACATCAACATTTATCATCAAAATGTAACATCAACATGTAAAATACTCATGTAACACCATCATGCAACAAATTCCTGTAACATCAGAATTTAACACGATCATGTAACATCAATATCTCTCATCAAAATGTAACATATACATTTAACATTCTCATGAAACATCATCATGAAACAACAGCACGTAACATCAGAATGTTACATCATCATGCATCAACAACATGTAACATCAAAATGTAACATCAACATGTAAAATCCTCATGTAACAACATCATGCAACAAATTCGTGTAACATCAGAATTTAACATGATCATGTAACATCAACATCTCTCATCAAAATGTAACATCAACATGTAACATCCTCATGAAACATCATCATATAACAATAGCATGCAACATCAGAATGTAACATCAACATGTATCATCAAAATGTAACATCAACATGTAACATCAGAATGTAACAAATTCCTGTAACATCAGAATGTAACATTATCATGTAACATCAACATGTATCATCAAAATGTAACATCAACATGTAACATCCTCATGTTACATCATCATTCAACAACATCATGAAACATCAGTATGTAACATCATAAAGTAACATCAACATTTAACATCAAAATGTAACATCAACATGTAACATCAGAATGTAACATCATCATGTAACACCTCCACGTAACATCAAAATGTAACATCAACAAGCAACAACAACATGTAACACCAAAATGTATCACCAACATGTAACATCCTGATGTAATATCATCATGCAACAACAACATCTAACACGAAAATTTATCAACAACATGTAACCTCCTGATGTAATATCATCATGAAACAACAACATGTAACATCAGTATCAAACATCATAATATAACATCAACATGTAACATCCTCATGTAACATCATCATGCATCAAATTCGTGTAACATCAGATTGTAACATCATCATGTAACACCTCCACGTAACATCAAAATATAACATCAACATGTAAAATCCTCATGTAACATCATCGTCCAACAACATCATGTAACATCAGTATGTAGCATCATCATGTAACATCAACATGTAACATCAAAATGTAACATCAACATGTAAAATCAGAATATAACATCATCATGCAACAACATCATGTAACATCATTATGTAACATCAACTTGTAACATCAACATGTAACATCAAAATATAACAAAAACAGGTAGCATCCTCATGTAAGAAATTCCTGTATCATCATCATGCAACATAATCACGTAACATCACCATGCAACAACAGCATGTAACATCATCATGCAACAAATTCGTGTAACATCAGAATGTAACATTATCATGTAACATCAACATGTAACATCAAAATATAACATCAACATGTAACATACTCATGTAACATCATCATGCAACAACATCATATACCATCAGTATGTAACATCATCATTTAACATCAACATGTAACATCAACATGTAACATCATCATGTAACACCAACATGTAACATCAAAATGTAACATCAGCATGTAAATTCCTCATGATACATCATCATTCAACAACATCAGGTAACATCGATATGTAACATCATCATGTAACATCAAAATGTAACATTAACATGTAGCATCCTCATGTAACAAATTCGTGTAACATCAGAATGTAACATTATAATGTAACATCAACATGTATCATCAAAATGTAACATCAACATGTAACATCCTCATGTAACATCATCATGCAACAACATCATGTAACATCAGTATGTAACATCATCATGTAACATCAACATGTAACATCAAAATGTAACATCAACATGTAACATCCTCATGTAACATCGTCATGCAACAACATCATGTAACATCAGTATGTAACATCATCAAGTAACATCAACATGTATCATCAAAATGTAACATCATCATGCATCAAATTCGTGTAACATCAGAATGTAACATCATCATGTAAAACCTCCACGTAACATAAAAATGTAACATCAACATGCAACAACAACATGTAACACCAAAATGTATCACCAACATGTAACATCCTGATGTAATATCATCATGCAACAACAACATGCAACACCAAAATGTATCACCAACATGTAACATCCTCATGTAACATCATCATGCATCAAATTCGTGTAACATCAGAATGTAACATCATCATGTAACACCTCCACGTTACATCAAAATGTAACATCAACATGTAAAATCCTCATGTAACATCATCATCCAACATCATGTAACATCAGTATGTAATATCATCATGTAACATCAACATGTAACATCAAAATGTAACATCAACATGTAACATCAGAATGTAAAATCCTCATGTAACATCATCACGTAACAAGATCATATAACATCAAATCTTAACAGCATCATGTACCATCAACATGTTACATCAAAATGTAACATCAACATGTAACATTCTCATGTAACATCATCTTGCAACAACATCATGTAACATCAGTATGAAACATCGTCATGTAACATTAACATGTAACATCAAAATGTAACATCATCATGTAACATCAACGTGTAAAATCCTCATGTAACATCATCACGTAACAAGATCACATAACATCAAATCTTAACAGCATCATGTACCATCAACATGTTACATCAAAATGTAACATCAACATGTAACATTCTCATGTAACATCATCTTGCAACAACATCATGTAACATCAGTATGAAACATCGTCATGTAACATTAACATGTATCATCCTCATGAAACATCATTATGTGACATCAGAATGTAACATCATCATGCGTCAATATCATGTAACATCAGTATGTAACATCATCATGTAACATCAACATGTAACATCGAAATATAACATCAACATGAAACATCCTCATGTAACAACATCATGCAACAAATAAGTGTATTATCAGAATGGAACATTATCACGTAACATCAACATGTATCATCAAAATGTAACATCAACATGTAAAATCCTCATAAATCATCATCATAAAACAACGTCATATAACATCAAATGATAACAGCATCATGAAACATCAGCATGTTACATCAAAATGTGAAATCAACATGTAACATCAGAATCTAACATCGTCATGTAACACCAACATGTAGCAACAAAATGTAACATCAACATGTAACATCCTCATGTAACATCATCATGCAACAACATCATGTAACATCATCATGTAACAAATTCTTGTAACATCAGAATGCAACCTTATCATGTAACATCAACATGTATCATCAAAACGTAACAACAACATGTAACATCAGAATGTAACATCATCATGTAACAACAGAATTTAACATCAGAATGTAACATCATCATGTAACACCACCATGTGACATCAAAATGTAACATCAACATGTAACATCAAAATGTAACTTCATCATGCAAAAACATCATGTAACATCAGTATGTAACATCATCATGTAACATCAACATGTAACATCAAAATGTAACATCAACACGTAACATCAGAATGTAACGTCATCACGTAACACCAACATGTAACATCAAAATATAACATGAACGTGTAACATCCACATGTAACCTCATCATTCAACAACATCATGTAACATCAGTATGTAACATCATCATGTAACACCAACATGTATCATCAAAATGTAACATCAACAAGTAACATACTCATGTAACATCATCATGAACCAAGAACATGTAACATCAACATGTAACATCAGTATGTAACATCATCATGTAACATCAACATGTAACATCAAAATGTAACATCAACATGTAACATCCTAATGTAACACCATAATGCAACAAATTCGTGTAACATCAGAATGTAACATTATCATGTAACATCAACATGTATCATCAAAATGTAACATCAACATGTAACATCCTCATGTAACCTCATTGTTCAACAACATCATGTAACATCAGTTTGTAACATCATCATGTAACACCAACATGTAACATCAAAATGTAACATCAACATGTAACATCATCATGTAACATCAACATGTAACATCAAAATGTAACATCAACATGTGACATCCTAATGTAACAACATCATGCAACAAGTTCGTGTAAAATCAGAATGAAACATTATCATGTAACATCAACATGTATCATCAAAATGTAACATCAACATGTAACATCCTCATGTAACATCATCATGCAACAACATCATGTAACATCAGTATGTAACATCATCATGTAACACCAACATGTAACATCAAAATGTAACATCAGCATGTAACATCATCATGTAACATCAACATGTAACATCAAAATGTAACATCAACATGTAACATCCTAATGTAACACCATAATGCAACAAATTCGTGTAACATCAGAATGTAACATTATCATGTAACATCAACATGTATCATCAAAATGTAACACCCACATGTAACATACTCATGTAACCTCATTGTTCAACAACATCATGTAACATCAGTTTGTAACATCATCATGTAACACCAACATTTATCATCAAAAATTAATATTAACATGTAACAACAGAATGTAACATCATCATGTAACACCAACATGTATCATCAGACAGTAACATCAACATGTAACATCCTAATGTAACACCATAATGCAACAAATTCGTGTAACATCAGAATGTAACATTATCATGTAACAACAATATGTATCATCAAAATGTAACATCAACATGTAACATCCACCTGTAACATCATCATGCAACAACATCATGTAACGTCAGTATGAAACATCATCATGTAACATCAACATTTTACATCAACATGTAACTACCTCGTGTAATATCCTCATGTAACAACAGCATGTAACATCAGAATGCAACATCACCATGTAACACCAACATGTAACATCGAAATGTAACATATACATGTAAAATCCTCATGTAAAATCATCATGCAACAACATCGCGTAACATCAGTATGTAACTTCATCATGTAACATCAACATGTAACATCAAAATGTAATGTCAACATGTAACATCAGAATATGAAAACATCATGCAACAACATCCTGTAACATGAGTATGTAACATCATAATGTAACATCAACATGTTACATCAACATGTAACATCGTCCTGTAATATCATCATGTAACAACAGCATGTAACATCAGAATGGAATATCATCATGCAACACCAACATTTAACATCAAAATATATCATCAACATCCTGTAACATCATTATATAACATCATCATGTAACATCAGAATGGAACATCATCATGTAACAGCAACATGTAACATCGAAATGTAACATCAACATGTAACATCCTCATGTAAAATCATCATGCAACAACATCGTGTAACATCAGTATATAACTACATCATGTAACATCAACATGTAATATCAAAATGTAATATCAACATGTAACATCAGAATGTAACATCATCATGCAACAACATCATGTAACATGAGTATGTAACATCATCATGTAACATCAACATGTTACATCAACATGTAAAATCGTGCTGTAATATCATCCTGTAAAAACAGCATGTAACATCAGAATGGAATATCATCATGTAACACCAAAATTTAACATCAAAATGTAACATCAACATGTAACATTCTCATGTAACATAACCATGCAACAACATCGTGTAACATCAGTTTGTAACATCATCATGTAACATCAACATGTAACATCAAAATTCAATATCAACTTATAACATAATCATCTAACATCAACATGTAAAATCCTCATGCAACATCATCATGTCACAACATCATATAACATCAAATCTTAACAGCATCATGTAACATCAACATGTTACATCAAAATGTAACATCAACATGTAACATTCTCATGTAAGATCATCATGCAACAACATCATGTAACATCAGTATGAAACATCGTCATGTAATATCAACATGTAACATCGAAATATAACATCAACATGTAACATCATCATGTAACATCAACATGTAACATCCTCATGTAACATCATCATGAAACAAAGTCATATAACATCAAATCATAACAGCATCATGAAACAGCAACATGTTACATCAAAATGTAACATCAACATGTAACATCAGAATGCAACATCATCATGTAACACCAACATGTAACATCAAAATGTAACATCAACTTGTAACATCGAAATATAACATCAACATGAAACATCCTCATGTAACACCATCATGCAACAAATACTTGTGACATATGAATGGAACATTATCATGTAACATCAACATGTATCATCAAAATGTAACATCAACATATAAAATGCTCATATATCATCATCATAAAACAACGTCATATAACATCAAATCATAACAGCATCATGAAACAGCAACATGTTACATCAAAATGTAACATCAACATGTAACATCAGAATGCAACATCATCATGTAACACCAACATGTATCATCGAAATGTAACATCAACATGTAACATCCTCATGTAAAATCATCATGCAACAACATCATGTAACATCAGTATGAAACATCATCATGTAACATCAACATGTATCATCCTCATGTAACATCATTATGTAACATCAGTATGTAACATCATCATGCGACAACATCATGTAACATCAGTATGTAACATCATCATGTAACATCAACATGTAACATCGAAATGTAACATCAACATGAAACATCCTCATGTAACACCATCATGCAACAAATACGTGTGACATATGAATGGAACATTATCATGTAACATCAACATGTATCATCAAAATGTAACATCTACATGTAAAATCCTCATATAACATCATCATAAAACAACGTCATATAACATAAAATCATAACAGCATCATGAAACAGGAACATGTTACATCAAAATCTAACATCAACATGTAATATCCTCATGTAACATCATCATGCAACAACATCATGTAACATCATCATGTAACAAATTCTTGTAATATCAGAATCCAATATCAACATGTAACATCATCATGTAACATAAACATGTAAAATCCTCATATAACATCATCATAAAACAACGTCATATAACATCAAATCATAACAGCATCATGAAACAGCAACATGTTTTATCAAAATGTAACATCAACATGTAACATCAGAATGGAACATCATCATGTAACACCAACATGTAACATCAAAATGTAACATCAACTTGTAACATTATCATCTACCACCATCATGCAACAACATCGTGTAACATCAGTTTGTAACATCATCATGTAACATCAACATGTAACATCAAAATTCAATATCAACATGTAACATCATCATCTAACATCAAGATGTAAAATCCTCATGCAACATCATCATGTCACAACATCATATAACATCAAATCTTTACAGCATCATGTAACATCAACATGTTACATCAAAATGTAACATCAACATGTCACATTCTCATGTAACATCATCATGCAACAACATCATGTAACATCAGTATGAAACATCGTCATGTAAGATCAAAATGTAACATCGAAATATAACATCAACATGTAACATCATCATGTAACATCAACATGTAACATCCTCATGTAACATCATCATGAAACAACGTCATATAACATCAAATCATAACAGCATCATGAAACAGCAACATGTTACATCAAAATGTAACATCAACATGTAACATCGTCATGTAACATCAACATGTATCATCCTCATGTAACATCATTATGTAATATCAGAATGTAACATCACCATGCAACAACATCGTGTAACATCAGTTTGTAACATCATCATGTAACATCAACATGTAACATCAAAATTCAATATCAACTTGTAACATCATCATCTAACATCAAGATGTAAAATCCTCATGCAACATCATCATGTCACAACGTCATATAACATCAAATCTTAACAGCATCATGTAACATCAACATGTTACATCAAAATGTAACATCAACATGTAACATTCTCATGTACCATCATCATGCAACAACATCATGTAACATCAGTATGAAACATCGTCATGTAACATCAACATGTATCATCCTCATGTAACATCATTATGTAACATCAGTATGTAACATCATCATGCGACAACATCATGTAACATCAACATGTAACATCATCATGTAACATCAACATGTAACATCGAAATGTAACATCAACATGAAACATCCTCATGTAACACCATCATGCAACAAATACGTGTGACATATGAATGGAACATTATCATGTAACATCAACATGTATCATCAAAATGTAACATCTACATGTAAAATCCTCATATAACATCATCATAAAACAACGTCATATAACATAAAATCATAACAGCATCATTAAACAGGAACATGTTACATCATCATGTAACATCAACATGTAACATCCTCATGTAACATCATCATGAAACAACGTCATATAACATCAAATCATAACAGCATCATGAAACGGCAACATGTTACATCAAAATGTAACATCAACATGTAACATCAGAATGCAACATCATCATGTAACACCAACATGTATCATCAAAATGTAACATCAACTTGTAACATTCTCATGTACCATCATCATGCAACAACATCATGTAACATCAGTATGAAACATCGTCATGTAACATCAACATGTATCATCCTCATGTAACATCATTATGTAACATCAGAATGTAACATCATCATGCGACAACATCATGTAACATCAGTATGTAACATCATCATGTAACATCAACATGTAACAACGAAATGAAACATCAACATGAAACATCCTCATGTAACACCATCATGCAACAAAAACGTGTAACATATGAATGGAACATTCTCATGTAACATCAACATGCAACAACATCGTGTAACATCAGTTTGTAACATCATCATGTAACATCAACATGTAACATCAAAATTAAATATCAACTTGTAACATCATCATCTAACAACAACATGTAAAATCCTCATGCAACATCATCATGTCACAACATCATGTAACATCAGTATGAAACATCGTCACGTAAGATAAACATGTAACATCGAAATGTAACACCAACATGTAACATCCTCATGTAACATCATCATACAACAACATCATGAAACATCAGTATGTAAAATCATCATACAACAACATCATGTAACATCAGTATGTAATAACATCATGTAACAACAACATGTAACATCAAAATGTAACATCATCATTTAACACCAACATGTAACATCAAAATGTAACATCAACATGTAACATTCTCAGGTAACATCATCATGCAACAACATCATGTAACATCAGTATGAAACATCGTCATGTAAGATCAACATGTAACATCGAAATATAACATCAACATGTAACATCATCATGTAACATCAAAATGTAACATCCTCATGTAACATCATCATAAAACAACGTCATATAACATCAAATCATAACAGCATCATGAAACAGCAACATGTTACATCAAAATGTAACATCAACATGTAACATCAGAATGCAACATCATCATGTAACACCAACATGTATCATCGAAATGTAACATCAACATGTAACATTCTCATGTACCATCATCATGCAACAACATCATGTAACATCAGTATGAAACATCGTCATGTAACATCAACATGTATCATCCTCATGTAACATCATTATGTAACATCAGAATGTAACATCATCATGCGACAACATCATGTAACATCAGTATGTAACATCATCTTGTAACATCAACATGTAACATCGAAATGTAACATCAACATGAAACATCCTCATGTAACACCATCATGCAACAAAAACGTGTAACATATGAATGGAACATTATCATGTAACATCAACATGTATCATCAAAATGTATCATCTACATGTAAAATCGTCATATAACATCATCATAAAACAACGTCATATAACATAAAATCATAACAGCATCATGAAACAGGAACATGTTACATCAAAATGTAACATCAACATGTAACATCCTCATGTAACATCATCATGCAACAACATCACGTAACATCATCATGTAACAAATTCTTGTAACATCAGAATGCAATATCAACATGTAACATCATCATGTAACATAAACATGTAAAATCCTCATATAACATCATCATAAAACAACGTCATATAACATCAAATCATAACAGCATCATGAAACAGCTACATGTTACGTTAAAATGTAACATCAACATGTAACATCAGAATGCAACATCATCATGTAACAACAACATGTAACATCAAAATGTAACATCAACTTGTAACATTCTCATGTACCATCATCATGCAACAACATCATGTAACATCAGTATGAAACATCGTCATGTAACATCAACATGTATCATCCTCATGTAACATCATTATGTAACATCAGAATGTAACATCATCATGCGACAACATCATGTAACATCAGTATGAAACATCGTCATGTAAGATCAACATGTAACATCGAAATATAACATCAACATGTAACATCATCATGTAACATCAAAATGTAACATCCTCATGTAACATCATCATAAAACAACGTCATATAACATCAAATCATAACAGCATCATGAAACAGCAACATGTTACATCAAAATGTAACATCAACATGTAACATCAGAATGCAACATCATCATGTAACACCAACATGTATCATCGAAATGTAACATCAACATGTAACATTCACATGTACCATCATCATGCAACAACATCATGTAACATCAGTATGAAACATCGTCATGTAACATCAACATGTATCATCCTCATGTAACATCATTATGTAACATCAGAATGTAACATCATCATGCGACAACATCATGTAACATCAGTATGTAACATCATCTTGTAACATCAACATGTAACATCGAAATGTAACATCAACATGAAACATCCTCATGTAACACCATCATGCAACAAAAACGTGTAACATATGAATGGAACATTATCATGTAATATCAACATGTATCATCAAAATGTATCATCTACATGTAAAATCGTCATATAACATCATCATAAAACAACGTCATATATCATCAAATCATAACAGCATCATGAAACAGCAACATGTTACATTAAAATGCAACATCAACATGTAACATCAGAATGCAACATCATCATGTAACAACAACATGTAACATCAAAATGTAACATCAACTTGTAACATTCTCATGTACCATCATCATGCAACAACATCATGCAACATCAGTATGAAACATCGTGATTTAACATCAAAATGTATCATCCTCATGTAACATCAACATGTAACATCGAAATGTAACATCAACATGAAACATCCCCATGTAACACCATCATGCAACAAATACGTGTAACAACAGAATGGAACATTATCATGTAACATCAAAATATATCATCAAAACCTAACAACAACATGTAACATCAGAATGTAACATCATAATGTAACAACAGCATGTAACATCAGAATGTATCATCACCATGTATCACCAACATGTTACATCAAAATGTAACAAAAACATGTAAAAAACCTACGTAACATAGTCATGAAACAAGAGAATGTAACATCAACCTGTACCATCATCATGTAACAACAACATGTAACATCAACATGTAACATCAAAATGTAACATCATCATTCAACAACATCATGTAACATCAGTATGTAACATCATCATGTAACATCAACATGTAACATCAAAATTTAACATCAACATGTAACATTTTGATGTTACATGTTGATGTTACATGATGATGTTACATACTGATGTTACATGATGTTGTTGTATGATGATGTTACATTTGATGTTACATGTTGATGTTACATGTTGTTGTTACATGATGATGGTACAGGTTGATGTTACATTCTCTTGTTTCATGACTATGTTACGTAGGTTTTTTACATGTTTTTGTTACATTTTGATGTAACATGTTGGTGATACATGGTGATGATACATTCTGATGTTACATGCTGTTGTTACATTATGATGTTACATTCTGATGTTACATGTTGTTGTTAGGTTTTGATGATATATTTTGATGTTACATGATAATGTTCCATTCTGTTGTTACACGTATTTGTTGCATGATGGTGTTACATGGAGATGTTTCATGTTGATGTTACATTTCGATGTTACATGTTGATGTTACATGAGGATGATACATTTTGATGTTAAATCACGATGTTTCATACTGATGTTGCATGATGTTGTTGCATGATGATGGTACATGAGAATGTTACAAGTTGATGTTACATTTTGATGTTACATGTTGTTGTTACATGATGATGTTGCATTCTGATGTTACATGTTGATTTTGCATTTTAATGTAACATGTTGCTGTTTCATGATGCTGTTATGATTTGATGATATATGACGTTGTTTTATGATGATGTTATATGAGGATTTTACATGTTGATGTTACATGATGATGTTATATGTTGATATTGCATTCTGATGTTACAAGAATTTGTTACATGATGATGTTACATGAAGTTGTTGCATGATGATGTTACATGAGGATGTTACATGTTGATGTTACAATTTGATGTAACATGTTCCTGTTTCATGATGCTGTTATGATTTTATGTTATATGACGTTGTTTTATGATGATGTTATATGAGGATTTTACATGTAGATGTTACATTTTGATGATACATGTTGATGTTACATGATAATGTTCCATTCATATGTTACACGTATTTGTTGCATGATGGTGTTACATGAGGATGTTTCATGTTGATGTTACATTTCGATGTTACATGTTGATGTTACAAGATGATGTTACATACTGATGTTACATGATGTTGTCGCATGATGATGTTACATTCTGATGTTACATAATGATGTTACATGAGGATGATACATGTTGATGTTACATGACGATGTTTCATACTGATGTTACATGATGTTGTTGCATGATGATGGTACATGAGAATGTTACAAGTTGATGTTACATTTTGATGATACATGTTGTTGTTACATGATGATGTTGCATTCTGATGTTACATGTTGATGTTACCTTTTAACGTAACATGTAGCTGTTTCATGATGCTGTTATGATTTGATGTTATATGACGTTGTTTTATGATGATGTTATATGAGGATTTTACATGTTTATGTTACATGATGATGTTACATGTTGATATTGCATTCTGATGTTACAAGAATTTGTTACATGATGATGTTACGTGATGTTGTTGCATGATGATGTTACATGAGGATGTTACATGTTGATGTTACATTTTGATGTAACATGTTCCTGTTTCATGATGCTGTTATGATTTTATGTTATATGACGTTGTTTTATGATGATGTTATATGAGGATTTTACATGTAGATGTTACATTTTGATGATACATGTTGATGTTACATGATGTTGTCGCATGATGATGTTACATACTGATGTTACATAATGATGTTACATGAGGATGATACATGTTGATGTTACATGACGATGTTTCATACTGATGTTACATGATGTTGTTGCATGATGATGGTACATGAGAATGTTACAAGTTGATGTTACATTTCGATGATACATGTTGGTGTTACATGATGATGTTGCATTCTGATGTTACATGTTGATGTTACATTTTGATGTAACATGTTCCTGTTTCATGATGCTGTTATGATTTTATGTTATATGACGTTGTTTTATGATGATGTTACATGAGGATGTTACATTTTGATGTTACATGATGATGTTACATGTTGATGTTATATTTCGATGTTACATGTTGATCTTACATGACGATGTTTCATACTGATGTTACATGATGTTGTTGCATGATGATGTTACCTGAGAATGTTACATGTTGATGTTACATTTTGATGTTACTTGTTGGTGTTAAATGATGATGTTACATTTTGATGTTACATGTTGTTGTTACATGATGTTATTACATACTGATGTTACATGATGTTGTTGTATGATGATTTTACATACTGATGTTTCATGATGTTGTTGTATGATGATGTTACATGAGGATGTTACATGTTCGGTGTTACATTTCGATTTTACATGTTTATCTTACGTGACGATGTTTCATACTGATGTTACATGATGTTGGGACATGATGATAGTTGCATGAGGATTTTACATGTTCGTTGTTAGATGATGACTGTTACAAGTTGATATTTAATTTTGATGTTACATGTTGATGTTACATGATGATGTTACAAACTGACTGTTACACGATGTTGTTGTGCATGTTGATGTTACATGAGAACTGTTTCCATTCATATGTTACACGTTTTTGTTGCATGATTGGTGTTACATGAGGATGTTTCCATGTTGGTGTTTCAGTTTCGTTGCCTTTACATGTTGATGTTACATGCTGATGTTACATGATGATGTTACATACTGATGTTACATGATGTTGTCGCATGATGATGTTACATTCTGATGTTACATAATGATGTTACATGAGGATGATACATGTTGATGTTACATGACGATGTTTCATACTGATGTTACATGATGTTGTTGCATGATGATGGTGCATGAGAATGTTACAAGTTGATGTTACATTTTGATGTTACATGTTGGTGTTACATGATGATGTTGCATTCTGATGTTACATGTTGATGTTACATTTTGATGTAACATGTTGCTGTTTCATGATGCTGTTATGATTTGATGTTATATGACGTTGTTCATGATGATGTTACATGAGGATGTTACATGTTGATGTTACATGATGATGGTAACATGTGTCCTGTTTAATGATGCTGTTATGATTTCATGTTATATGACGTTGTTTTATGATGATGTTATATGAGGATTTTACATGTAGATGTTACATTTTGATGATACATGTTGATGTTACATGATAATGTTCCATTCATATGTCACACGTATTTGTTGCATGATGGTGTTACATGAGGATGTTTCATGTTGATGTTACATTTCGATGTTACATGTTGATGTTACATGATGATGTTACATGTTGATGTTACATGATGTTGTCGCATGATGATGTTACATACTGATGTTACATAATGATGTTACATGAGGATGATACATGTTGATGTTACATGACGATGTTTCATACTGATGTTACATGATGTTGTTGCATGATGATGGTACATGAGAATGTTACAAGTTGATGTTACATTTTGATGATACATGTTGGTGTTACATGAGAATGTTACATGTTGATGTTACATTTTGATGTTACATGTTGATGTTACATGATGATGTTACATTCTGATGTTACATGATGTTGTTGCATGATGATGTTACATGATGATGTTACATGTTGATGTTACATTTTGATGTTACATGTTGATGTTACATGATGATGTTACATATTGATATTACATGATGTTGCTGCATGATGTTGTCACATATTGATGTTACATGCGGATGTTACATAATGATGTTACATGCTGATGTTACATGTTGATGTTATATTTTGATGTTACATTTTGATGTTACATGTTGATGTTACATGATGATGTTTCATGAGGATGTTACATGTTGATGTTACATTTTGATGTTACATGTTGATGATACATGATGATGTTACATTCTGATGTTACATGATGTTGTTACATTATGATATTACACGAGGATGTTACATGTTGATGTAAAAGTTTGATGTTACATGATGATGTTACATAGTGGTGTTACATGATGTTCTTGCATGATGATGTTACATGAGGATGTTTCATGTTGATGTTATTTTTGATGATACACGTTGGTGTTACATGATGATGTTACATTCTGATGTTACATGATGTTGTTGCATGATGATGTTACATACTGATGTTACATGATGTTGTTGCATGCTGACGTAACATGTTGATGTTACATGATAATGTTACATACTGATGTTACATGATGTTGTTGCATGATGATGTTACATGAGGATGTTACATGTTGATGTTACATTTTGATGATACATGTTGGTGTCACATGATGATGTTAAATACTGATGTTACATGATGTTTTTGCATGATGATATTTCATAAGGATATTACAAAATAATGTTACTTTCTGATGTTACATGTTGATGTTACATTTTGATGTTACATGTTGATGTTACATGATCATTTTATATACTGATGTTACATGAGGATATTACATGTTGATGTCATATTTTGATGATACATGTTGATGTTACATGATAATGTTACATTCTGATGTTACACGAAATTGTTGCATGATGATGTTACATGAGGATATTAGATGTTGATGTTACATGAGGATGTTACATGTTGATGTTACTTTTTGATGTTACATGTAGATGTTACAAAACGATGTTACATACTGATATTACATGTTGATGTTACATGTTGATGTTATATTTTGATGTTACATGTTGGTGCTACATGATGATGTTCCATTCTGATGTTACATGATGTTGTTGCAAGATGATGATACATGAGGATGTTACACGTTGATGTTACATTTTGATGATTCATGTTGATGTTACATGATAATGTTACATTCTGATGTTACACGAATTTGTTGCATGATGATGTTACATGAGGATATTACATGTTGATGTTAGATGAGGATGTTACAAGTTGATGTTACTTTTTAATGTTACATGTAGAGGTTTCAAAACGATGTTACATACTGATGTTACATGGGGATGTTACATGTTGATGATATATTTTGATGTTACATGTTGGTGTTACATGATGATGTTCCATTCTGATGTTACATGATGTTGTTGCAAGATGATGTTACATACTGATGTTTTATGATCATGCTACATTCTGATGTTACATGTTGATGTTAAATTTTGATGATACATATTGATGTTACATGATGATGTTACATTCAGATGTTACATGATGTTGTTCCATGATGATGTTACATTAGGATGTTATATGTTGATGTTACATTTTGATGATACATGTTGATGTTACATGATAATGTTACATTCTGATGTTACACGAATTTGTTGCACGATGATGTTACATGATGATATTATATTTTGACGTTATATGAGGATGATACATGTTGATGTTACTTTTTGATGATACATGTTGTTGTTACATGATGATGTTAAATAATGATGTTACATGATGTTGTTGCATGATGATATTTCATGAGGATGTTACAAAATAATGTTACATTCTGATGTTACCTGTTGATGTTACATTTTGATGTTACATGTTGATGTTACATGATGTTGTTACATTCTGATATTACATGTTGATGTTACATTCTGAAGATACATGTTGATGTTACATGATGATGTTACATTTTGATGTTACATGTTGATGTTACATGATGATTTTATGTACTGATTTTACATGAGGATGTTACATGATGATGTTACATTTTGATGTTACATGTTGATGTGACATAATGATGTTGCATTCAGATGATACATGCTATTGTTACATGATGATAACACACGAGGATGTTACATGTTGATGTAACATGATGATGTTACATGATGATGTTACATAGTGATGTTACATGATGTTGTTGCAGGATGATTTTACATGAGGATGTTACATGATGATGTTACATACTGATGTTACATGATGTTGTTGCATGATGATGTTACATGAGGATGTTACATTCTGATGTTACATTTTGATGTTACATGTTGTTGTTACATGATGATGTTACATTTTGATGTTACTATTTGATGATACATGTTGGTGATACATGATGATGTCACATTCTGTTGTTACATGTTGTTGCATGATGATGTTACATGAGGATGTTACATAATGTTGTTACATTTTGATGTACCATGTTGGTGTTACATGATGAGTACATACTGATGTTACATGATGATGTTGTATGTTGATGTTACATTTTGATGTTACATGTTGGTGTCACATGATGATGTGACATACTGATGTTACATGATGATGCTACATTCTGATGTTACATGTTGATGTTACATTTTGATGATACATGTTGATGTTACATGATGATGTTACATTCTGATGTTACATGATGTTGTTGCATGATGATGTTACATGAAGATGTTCCGTGTTGGTGTTACATTTTGATGTTACATGTTGATGTTACATGATGATGTTACATTCTTATGTTACACGATGTTGTTACATGTTGATGTTACATTTTGATGTTAAATGTTGGTGTTACATGATTATGTTCCATTTTGATGTTAAATGTTGTTGTTACAGGATGTTGTTTCATGATGACGTAACATGTTGATGTTACATGATGATGTTACATACTGATGTTACATGATGTTGTTGCCTGATGATGTTACATGATGATGTTACGTGTTGATGTTACATTTTGATGATACATGTTGGTGTCACATGTTGATGTTAAATACTAACATGATGTTGTTGCGTGATGATGTTACATGAGGATGTTACATGATGATGTTACATGAGGATATTACATGTTGATGTTACATTTTGATGTTACATGTTGATGTTATATGATGATGTTACATACTGATGTTACATGATGTTGTTGCATGATGATGTTACATGAGGATGTTACATGTTGATGTTACATTTTGATGTTACATGTTGATGTTACATGATGATGTTACATACTGATGTTACATGAAGTTGCTACATTCTGATGTTACATGACGATGCTACATGATGATGTTACATGAGGATATTACATTTTGATATTGCATGAGGATGGTTACATGTTGATGTTACATTTTGATGTTACATGTTGATGTTACATGATGTTGTTACATAGTGATTTTACATGATGATGTTACATAGTGATGTTACATGATGTTTTTGCAGGATGATTTTACATGAGGATTTTACATGTTGATGTTACATGAGGATGTTACATGTTGATGATACTTTTTGATGATACATGTTGGTGTTACATGATGATGTTTCGTTCTGATTTTACATGCTATTTTTACATGTTGATATTGCAGGAGGATTTTACATGTTGATGTAACATGATGTTGTTACATGATGATGTTACATACTGATGTTATAAGATGTTGTTGCATGTTGACGTTACATGAGGATGTGATATGATGTTACATTTTGATGATACATGTTGGTGTTACATGATGATGATCCATTCTGATGTAACATGCTGTTGTTACATGATGATATTACACGAGGATGTTACATGTTGATGTAACATGATTATGTTACATGATGATGTTACATACTGATGTTATATGATGTTGTTGCATGATGACGTTACATGAGGATGTGTCATGTTGATGTTACATTTTGACGATACATGTTGGTGTTACATGATGATGTTACATTCTGATGATACATGATGTTGTTGCATGATGATGAAACATGAGGATGTTACAGAATGATGTTACATTCTGGTGTGACATGTTGATTTTACATTTTGATGTTACATGTTGATGTTACATGATGATGCTACATACTGATGGTACATGATGTTTTTGCATGATGATAATACATGTTCATGTTGGATGATGATGTTACATACTGATGTTACATGATGTTGTTGCATGATGATGTTACATGAGGATGTTACATTTTGATGTTACATATTGATGTTACATGATGATGTTACATAATAATGTTACATGTTGTTGTTGCATGATGATGTAACATGTTCGTATTACATGATGATGTTACATGCTGATGATACATGATGTTGTTGCATGATGATGTTTCATGAGGATGTTGAATTTTGATGTTACATGTTGATGTGACATGATGATGTTCCATTCTGTTGTTACATGTTGGTGTTACATGATGATTTTATATACTGATGTTACATGATGATGTTACATTTTGATGTTACATTTTGCTGGTACATTTTGTTGTTATATGTTGATGTTCCATTCTGAAGTTACATGATGTTGTTGCATGATGATGTTACATGAGGATGTTACATGTTGTTCTTACATTTTGATGTTACATGTTGATGTTACATGATGTATGTAACATCATGTAACATCAACATGTAACATCAAAATGTAAGAACAACATGTAACATCCTCATGTAACATCATCATGCAACAAAATCATGTAACTTCAGAATGGAACATCAACATATAACAACAAAATGTACCAGCAAAATGTAACATCAAAATGTAACATCATCATGTAACATCAGTATATAAAATCATCATGTAACACCAACATGTAACAACAGAATGGAACATCATCATGTCACATCAACATGTAACATCAAAATTCAACATCCTCATGAAACATCATCATGCAACAACATCATGTATCATCAGCATGTAACATCATCATGTAATACGAACATGTTACATCATCATGCAACAACAACATGTAACATTATTATGTAACATCATCATGTAACATCAATATGTAACATCAAAATGTAACATCCTCATGTAACATCATCATGCAACAACATCATGTAACATCAGTATGTAACATCATCATCTAACATGAACATGTATTATCATCATGCAAAAACATCATGTACCATCAGTATGTAGCATCATCATGTAACATCAACATGTAACATCAAAATGTAAAATCAACATGTCACACCAGAATGTAACATCATTCTGTAACATCCTCATGTTTCATCATCATGCAACAACATCATGTATCATCAGAATGTAACATCATCATGTAACACCAACATGTATCGTCAAAATGTAACATCAACATGACACATCCTCATGTAACGTCATCATGCAACAACATCATATAACATCAGTATGTAACATCATCATGTAACATAATCATGTTACATCAACATGTAAAATCCTCGTGTAATATCATCATCTAACAATAGCATGTTACATCAGAATGGATCATCATCATGTAACACCAACATGTATCATCAAAATGTAACATCATATCACATCCTCATGTAACGTCAACATGCAACAACATCTTATAACATCAGTATGTAACATCATCATGTAACAACATCATGTTACATCAACATGTAAAATCCTCCTGCAATATCAACATCTAACAATAGCATATCATATCAGACTGTAACATCATCATGTAACACCAACATGTATCATCAAAAAGTATCATCAACATTTAACATCCTCATGTAACATCAAAATGTAATATCCTCATGTAACATCATCATGTAACAAATTCGTGAAACATCAGAATGTAACATAATCATGTAACATCGACATGTAACATCAAAATGTAACATCAACATGTAACATCCTCATGTAACATCATCATGCAACAACATCGTGTAACATCAGAATTGAATATCATCATATAACAACAACATGTATCAACAAAACGTAATATCAACATGTAATATCCGCATGTAACATCGGTATAAAAAATCATCATGTAACATCAACATGTAACATCAAAATTTAACATTATTTTCTAACATCCTCATGTAACATCAACATGCAACAACATCATATAACATCAGTATGTAACAGCAACATGTGACAACAACATGTATCTTCAAAATGTAACATCCACATGTAACATCCTCATGTAACATCATCAGGCAACAACATCCTGTAACATCAGTATGTAACATCATCATGTAAAATCAACATGTTACGTCATCATGAAACAACATCATGTAACATCAGAATGTAACATCATCATATAACACCAACATATATCATCAAAAAGTAACATCAACATGTCACATCCTCATGCAAAATCATCATATAACATCCACATGTTACATCAACATGTAATATTCTCGTGTAATATCATCATGTAACAACAGCATGTAACATCAGAATGGAACATCATCATGTAACACCAACATTTAACATCAAAATGTAACATCAACATGTAACAACATCGTGTAACATAAAAAAGTATCATCATCATATAACATCAACATGTATCATCAAATTGTAACAGCAACATATAACATCCTCATGTAACATCATCCGGCAACAACATCACGTAACATCAGAAGGTAACATCATCATGTAACATCAACATGTATCATCAAAATTTGACATCAACATGTAACACCAGAATGTTGCATCATCATGTAACATCAGTATGTAATATCATCATGTGACACCAACATGTAACATCAAAATGTAACATCAACTTACAACAACATCATGTAATATCAGTATCTAACATCATCATGTAACATCATTATGTAACATCAGAATGTAAGACAATTTTGTAACATCCTCATGTAACATCATCATGCAACAACATGTAACATCAGAATATAACATCATATTGTAACACCAACATGTATCATCAAACTGTAAAATCAACATGTAACATCATCATTTAACACCACCACTTAACAACAAAATGTAACATCAACATATAAAATCCTCATGTAACATCCTCCAACAACATCATGTAACATCAGTATGTAACATCATCATGTAACATCCTCATGTAACATCATCATGAATCAACATCATATAACATCACTATGTAACATCATCATGTAACGTCGTCATGTTACATCAACATGTAATATCCTCGTGTGATATCATCATGTAACAATAGCGTGTAACATCAGAATGGAACATCATCATGTCACACCAACATGTAACATCAAAATGTAACAACAACATATAACATCCTCATGTAACATCATCATGCAACAACATCGTGTAACATCTCTATGTAACATCATCATCTAACATCAACATGTAACATCAAAATTTAATGTCAACATGCAACATCAGAATGTAACATCATCATGTAACAACAACATGTATCATCGAAAAGTAACATCAACCTATAACATCAGAATGTAGCATCATCATGTAACATCAGTATATAAGATCATCTTGCAACAACATCATGTATAATCAGAATGGAACATCATCATGTAACAACAACATATAACACCAAAGTATATCATCAAAATTTAACATCCCCATGTAACATCAGTATCTAACATCGTTTTGTAACATCTATATGTAACATCAAAAAGTAACATCAACATGTAACATCCTCATGTAACAACAACATGTAATATTCTCATGTAACAACATCATGCAACAAATTCGTGTAACATCAGAATGAAACATCATCATGTAACATCAATATGTATCATCAAAATGTAACATCAACATGTAACATCAGAATGTAGCATCATCATGTAACATCAGTATGTAACATCATCTTGCAACAACATCATGTATAATCAGAATGGAACATCATCATGTAACAACAACATATAACATCAAAATATATCATCAAGATGTAACATCCCCATGTAACATCAGTATCTAACATCGTTTTGTAACATCTACATGTAACATCAAAAAGTAACATCAACATGTAACATCCTCATGTAACATCAACATGTAATATTCTCATGTAACAACATCATGCGACAAATTCGTGTAACATCAGAATGAAACATCATCATGTAACATCAATATGTATCATCAAAATGTAACATCAACATGTATCATCAAAATGTAACATCAACGTGTAACATCCTCATGTATCATCATCTTGCAACAACATCATGTAACAGCAGAATGGTACATCAAAATGTAAAACCAACATGTAACATCAAAATATAACATAAACATGTAACATCAACATGTAACATCAGTATGTAACATCGTTTTGTAACATCTACATGTAACATCAAAAAGCAACATCAACATGTAACATCCTCATGTAACATCAACATCTAATATCCTCATGCAATATCATCATGCAACAATTTCGTGTAACATCAGAATGTAACATTATCATGTAACATCAAAATGTATCATTAAAATGTTAAATCAAAATATAACATTCTCAAGTATCATCATCATGCATTAACATCATGTAACATCATAATGTAACATCATCATTTAACATCAACATTTATCATCAAAAAGTAACATCAACATCAAAAATCCTCCTGTCACATCACCATGCAACAACATCATGTAACATCAGTATGTAACATCATCATGTAACATCAACATGTTACATCAACATCTAACATCCTCGTGTAATATCATCATGTAACAACAGCATGTAACATCAGAATGGAACATCATCATATAACAACAACATGTAACATTAAAAAATAACATCAACATGTAACATCCTCATGTAACATCAATATATAACATCATCATGTAACATCAAAATGTAACATCAAAATATATCATCGAACTGTAACATCAACATACAAAATCCTCATGTAACATCTTCCTGGAACAACATCATGTAACATCATAATAAAACATCATCATGTAACATCAACATGTATCATCAAAATGTAACATCAACATGTAACATTAGAATGTAGCATCATCATGTAACATCAGTATGTAACAACATCATGTAACACCAACATGTAACATCAAAATGTAACATCAACATGTAACATCCTCATGTAACATCATCAAGCAACAACATCATGTAACATCGGAATGGAATATCATCATATAATAACAACATGTAACATGAAAATTTAACATCAACATGTAATATCCTCATGTAACATCCGTATATAAAATGATCATGTAACATCAACATGTAACATCAAAATGTAACATCAACATGTAACATCAGAATGTAACATTATTTTGTAACATCCTTATGAAATATCATCATGCATTAACATCATGTAACATCAGTATTTAACATCATCATGTGACACCAACATGTATCATCAAAATGTAACATCAACATGTAACATCATCATGTAACATCATCATGCAACAACATCATGTAACATCAGTATGTAACATCATCATGTAACATCAACATGTTACATCATCATGCAACAACATCATGTAACATCAGTATGTAACATCATCATGTAACATCAACATGTAACATCAAAATGTAACATCAACATGTAACATTCTCATGTAACATCATCATGCAACAACATCATGTAACATCAGAATGTAACATCATCATGTAACATCAACATGTAACATCAAAATTAAATGTCAACATGCAACATCAGAATGTAACATCATCATGTAACAACAACATGTATCATCAAAAAGTAACATCAACATGTAACATCCTCATATAACATCAAAATGTAATATCATCATGTAACATCATCATGCAACAAATTCGTGTAACATCAGAATGTAACATTATCATGTAACATCAACATGTATCATCAAAATGTAACATCAACATATAACGTCCCAATGTTACATCATCATGCAACAACATCATGTAACATCTGAATGTAACATCATCATGTAATATCAACATGTATCATCAAAATGTAACATCAACATGTAACATCAGTATGTAGCATGATCATATAACGACAGTATGTAACATCATCTTGCAACAACATCATGTAACATAAGAATGGAACATCATCATGTAACACCAACATGTAACATCAAAATATATCATCAACATGTAACATCCCCATGTAACATCAATATGTAGGAACATCATCATATAACAACAACATGTAACATTAAAAAATAACATCAACATGTAACATCCTCATGTAACATCAATATATAACATCATCATGTAACATCAAAATGTAACATCAAAATATATCATCGAACTGTAACATCAACATACAAAATCCTCATGTAACATCTTCCTGGAACAACATCATGTAACATCATAATATAACATCATCATGTAACATCAACATGTATCATCAAAATGTAACATCAACATGTAACATCAGAATGTCGCATCCTCATGTAACATCAGTATGTAACAACATCATGTAACATCAACATGTAACATCAAAATGTAACATCAACATGTAACATCCTCATGTAACATCATCATGCAACAACATCATGTAACATCGGAATGGAACATCATCATATAACAACAACATGTAACATGAAAATTTAACATCAACATGTAATATCCTCATGTAACATCCGTATATAAAATGATCATATAACATCAACATGTAACATCAAAATGTAACATCAACATGTAACATCAGAATGTAACATTATTTTAGAAACATCCTTATGAAATATCATCATGCAACAACATCATGTAACATCAGTATTTAACATCATCATGTGACACCAACATGTATCATCAAAATGTAACATCAACATGTAACATCATCATGTAACATCATCATGCAACAACATCATGTAACATCAGTATGTAACATCATCATGTAGCATCAACATGTTACAACATCATGCAACAACATCATGTAACATCAGTATGTAACATCATCATGTAACACCAACTTGTATCATCAAAAAGTATCGTCAACATGAAACATCCTCATGTAACATCATCATGCAACATCATCATGTAATATCACGATGTAACATCAACATGTAACATCATCACGTTACATCAACATGTTACATCATCATGAAAAACATCATGTAATTTCAGTATGTAACATCATCATGTAACATCCACATGTAACATCAAAATGTAACATCAGCATGTAACATAAAATTGTAGCAACATAATGTAACATCCTCGTGTAACATCATCATGAAACAAAATCATGTAACATCAGAATGTAACATCATCATGTAACACCAACATATGTCATCAAAATGTAACACCCTCCTGTGATATGATCATGTAACAATAGCATGTAACATTAGAATGCAACATCATCATGTCACTTCAACATGTAACATCAAAATGTAACATCAACATGTAACATCCTCATGTAACATCATCATGCAACAACATCATATAACATCAGTATGTAACATCATCATGTAACTTCAACATCTAATATCAAAATTTAATGTCAACATGCAACATCAGAATGTAACATCATCATGTAACAACAACATGTATCATCAAAAAGTAACATCCAAATGCAACATCATCATATAACATGAAAATATAATATCCTCGTGTAACATCATCATGCAACAAATTCGTGTAACATCAGAATGTAACATTATCATGTAACATCAACATGTATCATCAAAATGTAACATCAACATGTAACATCATCATGTAACACCAACATGTATCATCAAAATGTAACATCAACATGTAACATCATCATGTAACATCAGTATGTAACATCATCATGTAACATCAACATGTTACATCAACATGTAACACCCTCGTGTAATATCATCATGTAACAACAGCACGTAACATCAGAATGGAACATCATCATATAACATCAACATGTAATATCAAAATGTAACATCAACATGTAACATCGTCATGTAACATCACCATGCAACAACATCATGTAACATCATAATGTAACTTCATCATGTATCATCAACATTTATCTTCAGAATGTAACATCAACATGTAACATCAGAATGTAGCATCATCATGTAACATCAAAATGTAACATCAACATGTCACATCCTCATGTAACATTATCATGCAACAACATCATGTACCATCGGAATGGAACGACATCATATAACAACAAAATTTAACATCAAAATTTAACATCAACATGTAATATCCTCATGTAACATCAGTATATAAAATCATCATGTAATATCAATATGTAACATCAAAATGTAACATCAACAGGTAACATCCTCATGTAACATCATCATGCAACAACATCATGTAACATTAGTATGTAACATCATCATGTGACACCAACATGTATCATCAAAATGTAACATCAACAGGTAACATCCTCATGTAACATCATCATGCAACAACATCATGTAAAATCAGTATGCAACCTTATCATGTAACATCAACATGTTACATCAACATGTAACATCCTCGTGTAATAATATCATGAAACAACAGCATGTAACATCAGAATGGAACATCATTATGTAACAGCAACATTTAACATCAAAATGTAACATCATCATGTAACATCCCCATGTAACATCATCATTCAACAACATCATGTAACATCAGTATGTAACATCATCATGTAACAATAATATGTATCATCAAAAATTAACATCAACATGTAATATCCTCATGTAACATCATCATGCAACAAAGTCGTGTAACATCAGAATGTATCATCATCATGTAACATCGACATGTAACATCAACATGTATCATCAAACTGTAACATCAACATATAACATCGTCATGTAACATCATCATGCAACAACATCATGTAACATCATAATATAACATCATCATGTAACATCAACATGTATCATCAGAATGTAACATCAACATGTAACATCAGAATGTAGCAGCATCATATAACATCAGTGTGTAACAACATCATGTAACATCAACATGTAACACCAAAATGTAACATCAACATGCAACATCCTCATGTAACATCATCATGCAACAACATCATCTAACATCGGAATGCAACATCAACCTGTAATATCCTCATGTAATACCAGTATATAAAATCATCATGTAACATCAACATTTAACATCAAAATGTAACATCAACATGTAAAATCACAATGTAACATCATCATGTTACACCAATATGTCTCATCAAAAATTAACATCAACATGTAATATCCTCATGTAACAGCATCATGCAACAAATTCGTGTAACATCAGAATGTAACATGATCATGTAACATCGACATGTAACATCAACATGTAACATCCTCATGTAACATCATCATGCAACAACATCATGTAACATCGGAATGGAACATCATCATATAACAACAACATGTAACATCAAAATGTAACATCAACCTGTAATATCCTCATGTAATACCAGTATATAAAATCATCATGTAACATCAACATTTAAAATCAAAATGTAACATCAAAATGTAACATCACAATGTAACATCATCATGCAACAACATCATGTAACATCAGTATGTAACATCATCATGTAACATCAACATGTTACATCATCATGCAACAACATCATGTAACATCAGTATTTAACATCATCATGTGACACCAACATGTATCATCAAAATGTAACATCAACATGTAACATCAAAATGTAACATCATCATGCAACAACATCATGTAACATCTGTATGTAACATCATCATGTAACATCAACATGTTACATCATCATGCAACAACATCATGTAACATCAGTATGAAACATCATCATGTATTATCATCATATAACATCAAAATGTAACATCAACAGGTAACATCAGAATGTAACACCTATAAGTAACATCCTCATGTAACATCATCATGCAACAACATGTAACATCAGAATGTAACATCATATTGTAACACCAACATGTATCATCAAACTGTAAGATCAACATGTAACATCATCATGTAACACCAACATGTATCATCAAAATGTAACATCAACACGTATCATCCTCCTCTAACATCATCATACAAGAACATCATATAACATCAGTATGTAACATCATCAGTTAACATCAACATATTACATCAACATGAAACATCCTCGTGTAATATCATCATGTAACAACAGCATGTAACATCAGAATGTAAAATCATCATGTATCAACAACATCTAACATCAAAATGTAACATCATCATATAACATCCTCATGTAACATCATCATGCAATGACATCATGTAACATCAGAATGTAACATCAGCATGTAACATCAACATGTATCATCACAAAGTAACATCAACATATAAATTCCTCCTCTCACATGACCATGCAACAACATCATGTAACATCAGTACATAACATCATCATGTAACATCAACATGTTACATCAACATGTAACATCCTCGTGTAATATCATCATGTAGCAACACCATGTAACATCAAAATGCAACAGTATCATATAACAACAACATGTAACATCAAAATGTAACATCAACATGTAACATCCTCATGAAACATCAGTATAAAACATCATCATGAAACATCAACATGAATCATCAAAAAAAATCATCAACATATAACATCGTCATGTAACATCATAATGTAATATCCTCATGTAACATCATCATGCAACAAATTCTTGTAACATCAGATTGGAACATCATCTTAAAACAACATCATGTAACATCAGTATATAACATCATCATGTTACATCAACATGTTACATCAACATGTAACATCCTCGTGTAATATCATCATGTAACAACACCATGTAACATCAGAATGTAAAATCGTCATGTAACAACAACATGTAACATCAAAATGTAACATCAACATGTAACATCCGCATGTAACATCATCATGCAACAACATCATTTAACAGCAGTAGGTAACATCATCATGTAACATCAACATATAACATCAAAAATTAACATCAACATCAAACATCCTCATGTAACATCATCATCCAACAACATCATGTAACATCAGTATGTAACATCATCATTTTACATTAACATGTTACATCAACATGTAATATCAACATGTAACATCCTCATGAAACATCAGTATAAAACATCATCATGAAACATCAACATGAATCATCAAAATATATCATCAACATATAACATCGTCATGTAACATCATAATGTAATATCCTCATGTAACATCATCATGCAACAAATTCTTGTAACATCAGATTGGAACATCATCTTATAACAACAATATATAACATCAAAATGTAACATCAACATGTAACATCCTCATGAAACATCATCATGCATCAACACCATGTATTATCAGAATGTAACATCATCATGTAACATCAACATGTATAATCAAAATGTAACATCAACATGTAACATCCTCATGTAACATCATCATGCAATAACATCATGTAACATCAGTATGTAAAAACATCACGTATCACCAACATGCATCATCAAAAACTAACATCAACGTGTAACAACCTCATGAAACATCATCATGCAATAACATCATGTAACATCAGTATGTAACAACATCATGTATCTCCAACATGTATCAAAAAAAACTAACATCAACGTGTAACATCCCCATGTAACATCATCATGCAACAACATCATGTAACATCAGTATGTAACATCATCATGTAACATCAACATGTAACTTCAAAATGTAACATCAACATGTAACATCCTCATGTAAAATCATCATGCAACAACATCATGTATTATCAGAATGTAACATCATCATGTAACATCAACATGTATAATCAAAATATATCATCAACATGTAACATCCTCATGAAACATCATCATGCAACAACATCATGTAACATCAGTATGTAACATCATCATCTAACATCAATATGTTACATCAACATGTAACATCCTCGTGTAATATCATCATGTAACAACAGCATGTAAAATCAGAATGGAACATCATCATGTAACACCATTATTTAACATCAAAATGTAACATCAAAATGTAACATCAATATGTAACATCATCATGCAGCAACATCGTGTAAAATCAGTATGTAACAGCATCATGTAACATCAACATGTGACATCAAAATATAATATCAACATGTAATATCAGAATCTTACATCATCATAAAACACCAACATATATCATCAAAAATTAACATCAACATATAATATCTTCATGTAACATCATCATGCAACAATTTCGTGTAATATAAGAATGTATCATCATCATATAACATCAACATATATCAACAAAATATAACATCAACATGTAACACCCACATGTAACATCTTCCTGCAACAACATCATGTAACATCAGAATGTAACATCATCATGTAACATCAACATGTATCATCAAAATGTAACATCAACACGTAACATCAGAATATAGCATCATCATGTAACATCAGTATGAAACAACATCCTGTAACAACAACATTTAACATCAAAATGTAACATCAACATGTAACATCCTCATGTAACATCATCATGCAACAACTTCGTGTACCATAAGAATGTATCATCATCATATAACATCAACATATATCATCAAAATGTAACATCAACATATAACATCCTCATGTAACATCATCCTGCAACAACATCATGTAACATCAGAAAGTAACATCATCATGTAACATCAATATGTATCATCAAAATGTAACATCAACATGTAATATCAGAATGTAGCAACATCATGTAACATCAGTATGTAACATCATCATGTGACACCAACATGTAACATCATAATGTAACATCAACATGCAACAACATCATGTAACATCAGTGTGTAACGTCATCATGTAACATCAACATGTCACATCAAAATGTAACATCAACATGTAACATACGAATGTAACAACATTATGTAACATCCTCATGTAACATCATCATGCAACAACATCATGTAACATCAGAATGTAATATCATATTGTAATACCAACATGTATCACCAAACTGTAAGACCAACATGTAACATCATCATGTAACACCAACATGTATCATCAAAATGTAACATCAACCTGTAAAATTCTCCTGTAACATCACCATGCAACAACATCATGTAACATCAGTATATAACATCATTATGTAACATCAACATGTAACATCAACATGTAACATCCTCGTGTAATATCATCATGTAACAACACGATGTAACATCAAAATGGAACATCATCATGTAACACCAACATTTAACATCAAAATGTAACATCAACATGTAACAACCTCATGTAACATCAGTATAAAACATCGTCATAAAACATCAACATGTTTCATCAAAAAGTATCATCAACATATAACATCCTCATGTAACATCAAAATGTAATATCCTCATGTAACATCATCATGCAACAAATTCGTGTAACATCAGAATGGAACATCATCTTATAACAACAACATATAACATCAACATGTAATATACTCATGTAACAGCAGTATATAAAATCATCATGTAACATCAACATATAACATCAAAATGTAACATCAACATGTATCAATAGAATGTCAAATTATTTTGTAACATCCTCGTGAAAAATCATCATGATACAACATCATGAAACATCAGTATGTAACATCATCATGTGACACCAACATGTATCATCAAAATGTAACATCAACCTGTAACATCCTCATGTAAAATCATCATGCAATAACATCATGTAACATCAGAATGTAAGAACATCATGTAACACCAACATGTATCATCAGAAAGTAACATCAACATGTAACATCCTCATGTAACATCATCATGCAACAACATCATGTAACATCAGTATGTAACATCATCATGTAACATCAACAGGTTACATCATCATGCAACAACATCATGTAACATCAGTATGTAACATCATCCTGTAACATCAATATCTAACTTCAAAATGTAACATCAACATGTAACATCCTCATGTAACATCATCATGCAATAACATCATGTAATATCAGAATGTAAGAACATCATGTAACACCAACATGTATCATCAGAAAGTAACATCAACATGTAACATCCTCATGTAACATCATCATGCAACAACATCATGTAACATCAGTATGTAACATCATCATGTAACATCAACAGGTTACATCATCATGCAACAACATCATGTAACATCAGTATGTAACATCATCCTGTAACATCAACATCTAACTTCAAAATGTAACATCAACATGTAACATCCTCATGTAACATCATAATGCAATAACATCATGTAACATCAGAATGTAAGAACATCATGTAACACCAACATGTATCATGAAAAAGTAACATGAACATGTAACATACTCATGTAACATCATCATGCAATAACATCATGTAATATCAGAATGTAAGAACATCATGTAACACCAAAATGTATCATCAAAAAGTAACATCAACATATGACATCATGATGCAACAACATCGTGTAAGATCAGTATGTAACATCATCATGTAACATCAAAATGTAACATCAACATGTAACATCATCATGAAACAACATCATGTAAGATCAGTATGTACCATCATCATGTAACATCAACATCTAACATCAGAATATAATATCAACATGTAACATCATCATGAAATAACATCATGTAACATCAGAATGTAAGAACATCATGTAACACCAACATGTATCATCAAAAAGTAACATCAACATGTAACATCCTCATGTAACATCATCATGCAATAACATCATGTAATATCAGAATGTAAGAACATCATGTAACACCAACATGTATCATCAAAATGTAACATCAACATGTAACATCCTCATGTAACATCATCATGCAACAACATCATGTAACATCAGTATGTAACATCATCATGTAACATCAACATGTAACATCAAAATGTAACATCCACATGTAACATCAGAATGTAACATCAAAATGTAACATCAACATGTAACATCCTCATGTAACATCATCATGCAATAACATCATGTAACATCAGAATGTAAGAACATCATGTAACACCAACATGTATCATCAAAATGTATCATCAGCATATAACATCCTCATGTAACATCATCCTGCAACGATTTCATGTAACATCAGAAAGTAACATCATCACGTAACATCAACATGTAACATCAAAATGTAACATCAACATGTAACATCAGAATGTAACATTAATTTGTAACATCCTCATGAAATATCATCATTCAACAACATCATGTAACTTCAGTATGTAACATTGTCATGTGGCAGCGACATGTATCATCCAAATGTAACATCAACATGTAACATCCTCATGTAATATCATCATGCAACAACATCATGTAACATCAGTATGTAACATCATCATGTAACATCAACATTTTACATCAACATGCAACAACATCATGTAACATCAGTATCTAACATCATCATGTAACTTCAAAATATAACATCAACATGTAACATCCTCATTTAACATCATCATACAACAACATCATGTAACATCAGAATGTAACATCATCATGTAACATCAACATGTAACATCCTCGTGTAATATCATCATGTAACAACAGCATGTAACCTCAGAATGGAACATCATCATGTAACACCAACATTTAACATCAAAATGTGACATCAACATGTAACATCCCAATGTAACATCATCATGCAACAACATCGTGTAAGATCAGTATGTAACATCATCATGTAACATCAAAATGTAACATCAACATGTAACATCCTCGTGTAATATCATCATGTAACAACAGCATGTAACCTCAGAATGGAACATCATCATGTAACACCAACATTTAACATCAAAATGTGACATCAAGATGTAACATCCCCATGTAACATCATCATGCAACAACATCGTGTAAGATCAGTATGTAACATCATCATGTAACATCAACATCTAACATCAGAATATAATATCAACATGTAACATCAGAAGGTTACATCATTATGTAACACCAACATGTATCATCAAAAAGTAACATCAACATTTAATATCCTCATGTAACATCATCATGCAACAATTTCGTGTAACATAAGAATGTATCATCATCATATAACATCACCATGTATCATCAAAATGTATCATCAGCATATAACATCCTCATGTAACATCATCCTGCAACGATTTCATGTAACATCAGAAAGTAACATCATCACGTAACATCAACATGTAACATCAAAATGTAACATCAACATGTAACATCAGAATGTAACATTAATTTGTAACATCCTCATGAAATATCATCATGCAACAACATCATGTAATATCAGTATGTAACATCATCATGTAACATCAACATTTTACATCAACATGCAACAACATCATGTAACATCAGTTTGTAACATCATCATGTAACATCAACATCTAACATCAGAATATAATATCAACATGTAACATAATCATGCAATAACATCATGTATTATCAGAATGTAAGAACATCATGTAACACCAACATGTATCATCAAAAAGTAACATCAACATTTAATATCCTCATGTAACATCATCATGCAACAACTTCGTGTAACATAAGAATGTATCATCATCATATAACATCACCATGTATCATCAAAATGTATCATCAGCATATAACATCCTCATGTAACATCATCCTGCAACGATTTCATGTAACATCAGAAAGTAACATCATCACGTAACATCAACATGTAACATCAAAATGTAACATCAACATGTACCATCAGAATGTAACATTAATTTGTAACATCCTCATGAAATATCATCATGCAACAACATCACGTAACATCAGAATGTAACATCATCATGTAACATCAACATGTATCATCAAAAAGTAACATCAACATGTAACATCCTCCTGAAACATCATCATGCAACAACATCATGTCACATCAGTATCTAACATCATCATGTTACATCAACATGTAACATCAAAATGTAACATCAACATGTAACATCAGAATGTAACATCATCATGTAACACCACCACGTAACATCAGTATGTAACATCATCATGTAACATCAACAGGTTACATCATCATGCAACAACATCATGTAACATCAGTATGTAACATCATCCTGTAACATCAACATCTAACTTCAAAATGTAACATCAACATGTAACATCCTCATGTAACATCATCATGCAATAATATCATGTAACATCAGAATGTAAGAACATCATGTAACACCAACATGTATCATCAAAAAGTAACATCAACATGTAACATCATCAGACAACAACATCGCGTAAGATCAGTATGTAACATCATCATGTAACATCAACATCTAACATCAGAATATAATATCAACATGAAACATCATCATGCAATAACATCATGTAACATCAGAATGTAAGAACATCATGTAACACCAACATGTATCATCAAAATGTAACATCAACATGTAACATCCTCATGTAACATCATCATGCAATAACATCATATAATATCAGAATGTAAGAACATCATGTAACATCAAAATGTATCATCAAAAATTAACATCAACATATGACATCATCATGCAACAACATCGTGTAAGATCAGTATGTAACATCATCATGTAACATCAGAATGTAACATTAATTTGTAACATCCTCATGAAATATCATCATGCAACAACATCATGTAACATCAGAATGTAACATCATCATGTAACATCAACATGTATCATCAAAAAGTAACATCAACATGTAACATCCTCCTGAAACATCATCATGTAACATCAACATGTAACATCAAAATGTAACATCAACATGTAACATCCTCATGTAACATCATCATGCAACAACATCATGTAACATCAGTATGTAACATCATCATGTAACATCAACAGGTTACATCATCATGCAACAACATCATGTAACATCAGTATGTAACATCATCCTGTAACATCAACATCTAACTTCAAAATGTAACATCAACATGTAACATCCTCATGTAACATCATCATGCAATAACATCATGTAACATCAGAATGTAAGAACATCATGTAACACCAACATGTATCATCAAAAAGTAACATCAACATGTAACATCATCAGACAACAACATCGCGTAAGATCAGTATGTAACATCATCATGTAACATCAACATCTAACATCAGAATATAATATCAACATGAAACATCATCATGCAATAACATCATGTAACATCAGAATGTAAGAACATCATGTAACACCAACATGTATCATCAAAATGTAACATCAACATGTAACATCCTCATGTAACATCATCATGCAATAACATCATATAATATCAGAATGTAAGAACATCATGTAACATCAAAATGTATCATCAAAAATTAACATCAACATATGACATCATCATGCAACAACATCGTGTAAGATCAGTATGTAACATCATCATGTAACATCAAAATGTAACATCAACATGTAACATACTCATGTAACATCATCATGCAATAACATCATGTAACATCAGAATGTAAGAACATCATGTAACACCAACATGTATCATCAAAAAGTAACATCAACATGTAACATCCTCATGTAACATCATCATGCAATAACATCATGTAATATCAGAATGTAAGAACATCATGTAACACCAACATGTATCATCAAAAAGTAACATCAACATATGACATCATCATGCAACAACATCGTGTAAGATCAGTATGTAACATCATCATGTAACATCAACATCTAACATCAGAATATAATATCAATATGTAACATCATCATGCAATAACATCATGTAACATCAGAATGTAAGAACATCATGTAACACCAACATGTATCATCAAAAAGTAACATGAACATGTAACATACTCATGTGACATCATCATGCAATAACATCATGTAATATCAGAATGTAAGAACATCATGTAACACCAAAATGTATCATCAAAAAGTAACATCAACATATGACATCATCATGCAACAACATCGTGTAAGATCAGTATGTAACATCATCATGTAACATAAAAATGTAACATCAACATGTAACATCCTCATGTAACATCATCATGCAATAACATCATGTAACATCAGAATGTAAGAACATCATGTAACACCAACATGTAACATCAAAATGTAACATCAACATGCAACAACATCATGTAACATCAGTGTGTAACGTCATCATGTAACATCAACATGTCACATCAAAATGTAACATCAACATGTAACATACGAATGTAACAACATTATGTAACATCCTCATGTAACATCATCATGCAACAACATCATGTAACATCAGAATGTAATATCATATTGTAATACCAACATGTATCACCAAACTGTAAGATCAACATGTAACATCATCATGTAACACCAACATGTATCATCAAAATGTAACATCAACATGTAAAATTCTCCTGTAACATCATCATGCAACAACATCATGTAACATCAGTATATAACATCATTATGTAACATCAACATGTAACATCAACATGTAACATCCTCGTGTAATATCATCATGTAACAACACGATGTAACATCAAAATGGAACATCATCATATAACAACAACATGTAACATCAAAATGTAACATCAACATGTAACAACCTCATGTAACATCAGTATAAAACATCGTCATAAAACATCAATATGTTTCATCAAAAAGTATCATCAACATATAACATCCTCATGTAACATCAAAATGTAATATCCTCATGTAACATCATCATGCAACAAATTCGTGTAACATCAGAATGGAACATCATCTTATAACAACAACATATAACATCAACATGTAATATCCTCATGTAACAGCAGTATATAAAATCATCATGTAACATCAACATATAACATCAAAATGTAACATCAACATGTATCATTAGAATGTCACATTATTTTGTAACATCCTCGTGAAAAATCATCATGATACAACATCATGAAACATCAGTATGTAACATCATCATGTGACACCAACATGTATCATCAAAATGTAACATCAACATGTAACAACCTCATGTAACATCATCATGCAACAACATCATGTAACATCAGTATGTAACATCATCATGTAACATCAACAGGTTACATCATCATGCAACAACATCATGTAACATCAGTATGTAACATCATCCTGTAACATCAACATCTAACTTCAAAATGTAACATCAACATGTAACATCCTCATGTAACATCATCATGCAATAACATCATGTAACATCAGAATGTAAGAACATCATGTAACACCAACATGTATCATCAAAATGTAACATCAACATGTAACATACTCATGTAACATCATCATGCAATAACATCATGTAATATCAGAATGTAAGAACATCATGTAACACCAAAATGTATCATCAAAAAGTAACATCAACATATGACATCATCATGCAACAACATCGTGTAAGATCAGTATGTAACATCATCATGTAACATCAAAATGTAACATCAACATGTAACATCATCATGCAACAACATCGTGTAAGATCAGTATGTAACATCATCATGTAACATCAACATCTAACATCAGAATATAATATCAACATGTAACATCATCATGCAATAACATCATGTAACATCAGAATGTAAGAACATCATGTAACACCAACATGTATCATCAAAAAGTAACATGAACATGTAACATACTCATGTAACATCATCATGCAATAACATCATGTAATATCAGAATGTAAGAACATCATGTAACACCAAAATGTATCATCAAAAAGTAACATCAACATATGACATCATCATGCAACAACATCGTGTAAGATCAGTATGTAACATCATCATGTAACATCAAAATGTAACATCAACATGTAACATCCTCATGTAACATCATCATGCAATAACATCATGTAACATCAGAATGTAACATCATCATGTAACACCAACATGTATCATCAAAATGTAACATCAACATGTAACATCCTCATGTAACATCATCATGCAACAACATCATGTAACATCAGTATGTAACATCATCATGTAACGTCAAAAGCTTACATCATCACGCAACAACATCATGTAACATCAGTATGTAACATCATCATGTAACATCAACATGTTACATCAACATGTTACATCCTCGTGTAATATCATCATGTAACAACAGCATGTAACCTCAGAATGGAACATCATCATGTAACACCAACATTTAACATCAAAATGTGACATCAACATGTAACATCCCCATGTAACATCATCATGCAACAACATCATGTAACATCAGTATGTAACATCATCATGTAACATCAACATTTTACATCAACATGCAACAACATCATGTAACATCAGTATGTAACATCATCATGTAACTTCAAAATATAACATCAACATGTAACATCCTCATGCAACATCATCATGCAGCAACATCATCTAACATCAGAATGTAACATCATCATGTAACATCAACATGTATCATCAAAAAGTAACATCAACATGTAACATCCTCCTGAAACATCATCATGCAACAACATCATGTAACATCAGTATCTAACATCATCATGTTACATCAACATGTTACATCAACATGTAACATCCTCGTGTAATATCATCATGTAACAACAGCATGTAACATCAGAATGGAACATCATCATGTAACTCCATTATTTAACATCAAAATGTAACATCAACATGTAACATCCCCATGTAATGTCATCATACAGCAACGTCGCGTAAAATCAGTATGTAACATCATCATGTAACATCAACATGTAACATCAAAATATAATATCAACATGTAATATCAGAATGTATCATCATCAAGTAACACCAACATATATCATCAAAAGTAACATCAACATGTAATATACTCATGTAACATCATCATGCAACAATTTCGTATAATATAAGAATGAATCATCATCATAAAACATCAACATGTAACATCAAAATGTAACATCAACATATAACATCCTCATGTAACATCATCCTGCAACAACATCATGTAACATCAGAAAGTAACATCATCATGTAACATCAAAATGTAGCATCAAAATGTAACATCAACATGCAACAACATCATGTAACATCAGTGTGTAACGTCATCATGTAACATCAACATGTAACATCAAAATGTAACATCAACATGTAACATTAGAATGTCACATTATTTTGTATCATCCTCATGTAACATCATCATGCAACAACATGTAACATCAGAATGTAACATCATATTGTAACACCAACATGTAACATCAAACTGTAAGATCAACATATAACATCATCATTTAACACCAACCTATATCATCAAAATGTAACATCAACATGTAACATCCTCCTGTAACATCATCATGCAACAATATCATGTAACATCATTATGTAACATCATCATGTAACATCAATTGATACAGTAACATGTAACATCCTCGTGTAATCTCATAATGTAACAACAGCATGTAACATCAGAATGTAACATCGTCATGTATCAACAACATGTATCATCAAAATGTAACATCAACATGTAACATCCTCATGTAAGATTAATATGTAACATCATCATGTAACATGAAAATGTAACATCATTATGTGATATACTCATGTAACATCAACATGCAACAACATCATGTAACATCAGAATGTAACACCATCATGTAACACCAACATGTATCATCAAAATGCAACATCAACATGTAACATCCTCATGTAACGTCATCATGCAACAACATCATGTAACATCAGTATGTAACATCATCATGTAACTTCAAAATATAACATCAACATGTAACATCCTCATGTAACATCATCATGCAGCAACATCATCTAACATCAGAATGTAACATCATCATGTAACATCAACATGTATCATCAAAAAGTAACATCAACATGTAACATCCTCCTGAAACATCATCATGCAACAACATCATGTAACATCAGTATCTAACATCATCATGTTACATCAACATGTTACATCAACATGTAACATCCTCGTGTAATATCATCATGTAACAACAGCATGTAACATCAGAATGGAACATCATCATGTAACTCCATTATTTAACATCAAAATGTAACATCAACATGTAACATCCCCATGTAATGTCATCATACAGCAACGTCGCGTAAAATCAGTATGTAACATCATCATGTAACATCAACATGTAACATCAAAATATAATATCAACATGTAATATCAGAATGTATCATCATCAAGTAACACCAACATATATCATCAAAAGTAACATCAACATGTAATATACTCATGTAACATCATCATGCAACAATTTCGTATAATATAAGAATGAATCATCATCATAAAACATCAACATGTAACATCAAAATGTAACATCAACATATAACATCCCCATGTAACATCATCCTGCAACAACATCATGTAACATCAGAAAGTAACATCATCATGTAACATCAAAATGTATCATCAAAATGTAACATCAACATGTAATATCCGAATGTAGCAACATCATGTAACATCAGTATGTAACATCATCATGTGACACCAACATGTAACATCAAAATGTAACATCAACATGCAACAACATCATGTAACATCAGTGTGTAACGTCATCATGTAACATCAACATGTAACATCAAAATGTAACATCAACATGTAACATTAGAATGTCACATTATTTTGTATCATCCTCATGTAACATCATCATGCAACAACATGTAACATCAGAATGTAACATCATATTGTAACACCAACATGTAACATCAAACTGTAAGATCAACATATAACATCATCATTTAACACCAACCTATATCATCAAAATGTAACATCAACATGTAACATCCTCCTGTAACATCATCATGCAACAATATCATGTAACATCATTATGTAACATCATCATGTAACATCAATTGATACAGTAACATGTAACATCCTCGTGTAATATCATAATGTAACAACAGCATGTAACATCAGAATGTAACATCGTCATGTATCAACAACATGTATCATCAAAATGTAACATCAACATGTAACATCCTCATGTAAGATTAATATGCAACATCATCATGTAACATGAAAATGTAACATCATTATGTGATATACTCATGTAACATCAACATGCATCAACATCATGTAACATCAGAATGTAACACCATCATGTAACACCAACATGTATCATCAAAATGCAACATCAACATGTAACATCCTCATGTAACGTCATCATGCAACAACATCATGTAACATCGGTAGGTAACATCATCATGTAACATCATCATGTTACATCAACACGTATCATCCTCGTGTAATATCACCATGTAACAATAGCATGTAACATCAGTGTGTAACATCATCATGTAACATCAACATGTATCATCCAAATGTAACATCAACATGTAACATCCTCATGTAATATCATCATGCAACAACATCATGTAACATCAGTATGTAACATCATCATGTAACATCAACATTTTACATCAACATGCAACAACATCATGTAACATCAGTATGTAACATCATCATGTAACTTCAAAATATAACATCAACAAGTAACATCCTCATGTAACATCATCATGCAGCAACATCATCTAACATCAGAATGTAACATCATCATGTAACATCAACATGTATCATCAAAAAGTAACATCAACATGTAACATCCTCCTGAAACATCATCATGCAACAACATCATGTAACATCAGTATCTAACATCATCATGTTACATCAACATGTTACATCAACATGTAACATCCTCGTGTAATATCATCATGTAACAACAGCATGTAACATCAGAATGGAACATCATCATGTAACTCCATTATTTAACATCAAAATGTAACATCAACATGTAACATCCCCATGTAATGTCATCATACAGCAACGTCGCGTAAAATCAGTATGTAACATCATCATGTAACATCAACATGTAACATCAAAATATAATATCAACATGTAATATCAGAATGTATCATCATCAAGTAACACCAACATATATCATCAAAAGTAACATCAACATCTAATATACTCATGTAACATCATCATGCAACAATTTCGTATAATATAAGAATGAATCATCATCATAAAACATCAACATGTAACATCAAAATGTAACATCAACATATAACATCCCCATGTAACATCATCCTGCAACAACATCATGTAACATCAGAAAGTAACATCATCATGTAACATCAAAATGTATCATCAAAATGTAACATCAACATGTAATATCCGAATGTAGCAACATCATGTAACATCAGTATGTAACATCATCATGTGACACCAACATGTAACATCAAAATGTAACATCAACATGCAACAACATCATGTAACATCAGTGTGTAACGTCATCATGTAACATCAACATGTAACATCAAAATGTAACATCAACATGTAACATTAGAATGTCACATTATTTTGTATCATCCTCATGTAACATCATCATGCAACAACATGTAACATCAGAATGTAACATCATATTGTAACACCAACATGTAACATCAAACTGTAAGATCAACATATAACATCATCATTTAACACCAACCTATATCATCAAAATGTAACATCAACATGTAACATCCTCCTGTAACATCATCATGCAACAATATCATGTAACATCATTATGTAACATCATCATGTAACATCAATTGATACAGTAACATGTAACATCCTCGTGTAATATCATAATGTAACAACAGCATGTAACATCAGAATGTAACATCGTCATGTATCAACAACATGTATCATCAAAATGTAACATCAACATGTAACATCCTCATGTAAGATTAATATGTAACATCATCATGTAACATGAAAATGTAACATCATTATGTGATATACTCATGTAACATCAACATGCAACAACATCATGTAACATCAGAATGTAACACCATCATGTAACACCAACATGTATCATCAAAATGCAACATCAACATGTAACATCCTCATGTAACGTCATCATGCAACAACATCATGTAACATCAGTAGGTAATATCATCATGTAACATCATCATGTTACATCAACACGTATCATCCTCGTGTAATATCACCATGTAACAATAGCATGTAACATCAGTGTGTAACATGATCATGTAACATCAACATGTATCATCAAAATATAACATCAACATGTCACATCCTCATGTAACGTCATCATGCAACAACATCATGTAACATCAGTATGTCACATCATCATGTAACATCAACATGTAACATCAACATGTAACATCCTCATGTAACATCATCATTCAACAACATCCTGTAACGTCAGTATGTAACATCATCATGAAACATCAACATGTAACATCAAAATGTAATATCAACATTTAATATCATCATGTCACAACAGCATGTAACATCAGAATGTAACATCATGATGTAACACCAACATGTAACATCAAAATGTATCTTCAACATGTAATATCCTCATGTAACATCATGACGCAACAACATCATTAAACATCAGTATGTAATATCATGATTTTACATCATCATGTAAAAACAGCATGTAACATCAGAATGAAACATCATCATGTAACATCAACTTCTAACATCAAAATTTAATATCATCATGCAACAAATTCGTGTAACATCAGAATGTCACATCATCATGTAATATCAACATGTTATATCAAAATGTAACATCAACATGTAACATCCTCATGTAACATACTCATGCAACAACATCGTGTTACATCAGCATATAACATCATCATGTTACATCATCATGCAACAACATCATGTAACATCGGAATGTAACATCATCATGTAACGTCAACATATTATATCAAAATAAAACCTCAACATGTAACATCCTCATGTAACATAATAATTCAACAACATCATGTAACATCCGCATTTAACACCATCATGTAACAATATCATGTAACAACAGAATGGAACATCGGAATGTAACATCATCGTGTAACGTCAACATATTATATCAAAATAAAACCTCAACATGTAGCAACCTCATATAACATAATCATGCAAAAATATCATGTAACATCAGAATGTAACATCATCATGTAACATAAAAATGTTTCATCAAAATGTAACATCAACATTCACCATTCTCAAGTAACATCATCATTTAACAAGAGCATGTAACATCAGAATGTAACATAATCATGTGACACCAACATGTAACATCAAAATCTAAAACCAACGCGTAAAATCAGAATGTAACATCATCATGCAACAAATTCGTGTAACTTCAGAATATAACATTATCATGTAACATCAACATGTTTCATCAAAATGTAACATCAACATGTACCATCCTCAAGTAACATCATCATTTAACAACAGCATGTAACATCAGAATGTAACATCATCACGTAACACCAACATGTAACATCAAAATGTAACATCAACTTGTAACAACATCATATAACATCATCATGCAACAACATCGTGTAATATCAGCATGTAACATCATCATGTAACATCAACGTATAAAATCAAAATGTAACATCAACATGTATCATCCTCATGTAACATCATCATGCAACAACATCATGTAACATCAGTAGGTAAAATCATCATGTAACACCAACATGTGACATCAAAATATAACATCAACACGTAACATCCTCATGTAACATCATCATGCAACAACATCGTGTAACATCAGTATTTAACACCATCATGTAACAATATCATGTAACATCAGAATGTAACATCAACATGTAATATAGTCATCTAACATCATCATGCTACAACATCATGTAACATCAGAATGTAACATCATCACGTAACATAAACATTTTTCATCAAAATGTAACATCAACATTCACCATTCTCATGTAACATCATCATTTAACAACAGCATGTAACATCAGAATGTAACATAATCATGTAACACCAACATGTAACATCAAAATCTAAAACCAACGTGTAAAATCAGAATGTAACATCATCATACAACAAATTCGTGTAACTTCAGAATATAACATTATCATGTAACATCAACATGTTTCATCACAATGTAACATCAACATGTACCATCCTCAAGTAACATCATCATTAAACAACAGCATGTAACATTAGAATGTAACATCATCACGTAACACCAACATGTAACATCAAAATTTAACATCAACACGTAACATCAAAATGTAACATCAACATGTAATATAGTCATCTAACATCATCATGCAACCACATCGTGTAACATCAGCATGTAACATCATCATGTAACATCAACATGTAACATCAAAATGTAATATCAACATGTAATATCATCATGTAACAACAGCATGTAACATCAGAATGTAACATCATGATGTAACACCAACATGTAACATCAAAATGTATCATCAACATGTAACATCCTCATGTAACATCATCATGCAACAACATCGTGTAACATCAGTATATAACGTCACCATGTTGCGTCATCATTTTACAACAGCACGTAACATCAGAATGTAACATTATCATGTAACATCAACTTGAAAAATCAAAATGTACCATCATCATGCAACAAATTAGTGTAACATCAGAATATAACATTATCATGTAACATCAACATATATCATCAAAATGTAACAACAACATGTACCATCCTCAAGTAACATCATCATCTAACAACAGCATGTAACATCAGAATGTAACATCATCACGTAACAACAACATGTAACATCAAAATGTAACATCAACATGTAACAACCTCATATAACATCATCATGCAACAACATCGTGTAACATCAGCATGTAACACCATCCTGTAACATCAACATGTTTCATCAACATGTAACATAAACATGTACCATACTCAAGTAACATGATCATTTAACAACAGCATGTAACATCAGAATGTAACATCATCACGTAACACCAACTTGTAACATCAAAATGTAACATCAACACGTAACATCTAAATGTAAAATCAACATGTAATATAGTCATCTAACACCATCATTCAACAACTTCGTGTAACATCAGCATGTAACATCATCATGTAACATCAACATGTAACATCAAAATGTAATATCAACATGTAATATCATCATGTAACAACAGCATGTAACATCAGAATGTAACATCATGATGTAACACCAACATGTAACATCAAAATGTATCATCAACATGTAACATCCTCATGTAACATCATCATGCAACAACATCGTGTAACATCAGTATATAACATCATCATGTTGCGTCATCATTTTACAACAGCACGTAACATCAGAATGTAACATCATCATGTAACATCAACTTGAAAAATCAAAATGTAACATCATCATGCAACAAATTCGTGTAACATCAGAATATAACATTATCATGTAACATCAACATGTTTCATCAAAATGTAAAATCAACATGTACCATCCTCAAGTAACTTCATCATTTAACAACAGCCTGTAACATCAGAATGTAACATCATCATGTAACATCATCATCCAACAACATCATGTAACATCATTATGTAACATCATCATGTAACATCAATATGTATCATCAAACTGTAACTTCAACATGTAACTTCAGAATGTATAATCATCATGTAACATCACTATGTAACATCATCATGTAACATCAGCATGTAACATCATCATGTAACATCAACTTGTAACATCAAAATATAATATCAACATTTAATATCATCATGAAACAACAGCATGTAACATCAGAATGTCACATCATCATGTAATATCAACATGTTATATCAAAATGTAACATCAACATGTAACATCCTCATGTAACATAATCATGCAACAACATCGTGTAACATCAGTATGTAACATTATCATGTTACATCAACATGCAACAACATCATGTAACAGCGGAATATAACATCATCGTGTAAAATCAACATCTTATATCAAACTATAACCTCAACATGTAACAACCTCATGTAACATAATCATGCAACAACATCATGTAACATCAGTATTTAACACCATCATGTAACAATATCATGTAACATCAGAATGTAACATCAACATGTAATATAGTCATCTAACATCATCATGCAACAACATCATGTAACATCAGAATGTAACATCATCATGTAACATCAACATGTTTCATCAAAATGTAAC
>OX103972.1:46808426-46817187 GCA_944470395.2 Schistosoma turkestanicum | reverse complement strand
GCAACATCAAAATGTAACATCAACATGTAATATCATCATGTAACATCATCATGCAACAACATCATGTAACATCAGAATGTAACATCATCATGTAACATCAACATGTAACTTCAAAATGTAACATCATCATGTAACATCCTCATGTAACATCATCTTGCTACAACATCATGTAACATCAGAATGTAACATCATCATGTAACACCAACATGTATCATCAAAATGTAACATCAACATGTCACATCCTCATGTAACGTCATCATGCAACAACATCATGTAACATCAGTATGTAACATCATCATGTAACATCAACATGTAACATCAAAATTTAATGTCAACATGCAACATCAGAATGTAACATCATCATGTAACAACAACATGTATCATCAAAAAGTAACATCAACATGTAACATCCTCATATAACATCAAAATATAATATCATCATGTAACATCTTCATGCAAAAAATTCGTGTAACATCAGAATGTCACATTATCATGTAACATCAATATGTAACATCAAAATGTAACATCAACATATAACATCCTCATGTAACATAATCATGCAACAACATCATGTAACATCGGAATGGAACATCATCATATAAAAACAACATGTAACATCAAAATGTAACATTAACATGTAATATCCTCATGTAAAATCAGTACATAAAATCATCATGTAACATCAACATGTAACATCAAAATGTAACATCATCATGTAACATCAACATGTATCTTCAGAATGTAACATCAACATGTAATATCAGAATGTAACAACATCATGTAACATCAACATGTAACATCAAAATGTAACATCAACAGGTAACATCAGAATGTAACATTATTTTGTAACATCCTCATGAAATATCATCATGCAACAACATCATGTAACATCATTATTTAACATCATCATGTAACAACAACATGTATCATCAAAAAGTAACATCAACATGTATCATCCTCATATAACGTCAAAATATAATATCATCATGTAACATCATCGTGCAACAAATTCGTGTAACATCAGAATGTAACATTATCATGTAACATCAACATGTATAATCAAAATGTAACATCAACATGTCATATCTTCATGTTACATCATCATCTAAAAACATCATGTAACATCATAATATAACATCATCATGTAACATCAACCCGTATCTTCAGAATGTAACATCAACATGTAACATCAGAATGTAGCATCGTCATATAACATCAGTATGTAACAACATCATGTAACATCAACATGTAACATCAGAATTTAACATTATTTTGTAACAGCCTCATGAAATATCATCATGCAACAACATCATGTAACATCAGTATTTAACATCATCATGTAACACCAACATGTATCATCAAAATGTAACATCAACATGTAACATCCTCATGTAACATCATCATGCAACAACATCATGTAACATCAGTATGTAACATCATCATGTAACATCAATATGTTACATCAACAAGAAATATCTTCGTGTAATATCATCATGTAACAACATGTAACCTCAGAATGGAACATCATTATGTAACACCAACATTCAACATCAAAATGTAACATCAACATGTAACATCCCAATGTAACATCATCATGCAACAACATCATGTAAAATCTGAATGTAACATAAACATGTAACATCAAAATATAATATCAACATGTAACATCAGAATGTAACATCATCATGTAACACCAATATGTATCATCAAAAATTAACATCAACATGTAATATCCTCATGTAACAACTTCATGTAACCTCAGAATGGAACATCATAATGTAACACCAACATTCAACATCAAAATGTAACATCAACATGTAACATCCCCATGCAACAACATCATGCAACAACAGTATATAACATCATATTGTAACACCAACATGTATCATCAAACTGTAAAATCAACATGTAACATTATGATGTAACAACAACATGTATCATCAAAATGTAACATCAACATGTAACATCCTCCCGTGACATCATCATACATGAACAATATATAACGTCAGTATGTAACATCATCATGTAACATCAACATGTTACATCATCATGCAACAACATCATGTAACATCAGTATTTAACATCATCATGTGACACCAACATGTATCATCAAAATGTAACATCAAAATGTAACATCCTCATGTAACATCATCATGATACATTATCATGTAACATCAGTATGTAACATCATCATGTAACATCAACATATTACATCATCATGCAACAACATCATGTAACATCAGTATGTAACATCATCATGTAATATCAACATATAACATCAAAATGTAACATCAACAGGTAACATCAGAATGTAACATCTATATGTAACATCCTCATGTAACATCATCATGCAACAACATGTAACATCAGAATGTAACATCATATTGTAACACCAACATGTATCATCAAACTGTAAGATCAACATGTAACATTATCATGTAACACCAATATGTATCATCAAAATGTAACATCAACATGTAACATCCTCCTGTGACATCATCATAAAAGAACATCATATTACATCGGTATGTAACATCAACATGTAACATCCTCATGTAACATCAGTATAAATCATCATCATGTAACATCAACATGAATCATAAAAAATTATCATCAACATATAACATCCTCATGTAACATCATAATGTCATATCCTCATGTAACATCATCATGCAACAAATTCGTATAACATCAGAATGGAACATCATCATATAAAAACAACATGTAACATCAAAATGTAATATCAACATGTAATATCCTTATGTGACAGCAGTATAAATATCATCATGTAACATCAACATGTAGCATCAAAATATAACATCAACATGCAACATTAGAATGTCACATTATTTTGTAACATCATCATGTAAAATCATCATGCAACAACATGTAACATCAGAATGTAACATCATATTGTAACACCAACATGTATCATCAAACAGTAAGTTCAACATGTAATATCCTCATGTAACAACAACATGTATCATCAAAATGTAACATCAACATGTAACATCCTCCTGTAACATCATCATACAAGAACATCGTATAACATCAGTATGTAACATCATCATGTAACATCAACATGTAACATCAAAATATAACATCATCATATAACAACAACACGTAACATGAAAATGTAACATGGACATGTAACATCCTCATGTAACATCAATATATAACAACATCATGTAACATCAACATGTAACATCAACATGTATCATCAAACTGTAACATCAACATATAACATCGTCATGTAACATCATCATGCAACAACATCATGTAACATCATAATGTAACATCATCATGTAACATCAACATATATCTTCAGAATGTAACATCAACATGCAACATCAGAATGTAGCATCATCATGTAACATCAGTTTGTAATAACATCATGTAACATCAACATGTAACATCAAAATGTAACATCAACATGTAACATCCTCATGTAACATCATCATGCAACAACGTCATGTAACATCGGAATGGAACATCAACATGTAATATCCTCATGTATCATTAGTATATAAAATCATCATGTAACATCAACATGTAACATCCTCATGTAACATCAATATATAACAACATCATGTAACATCAACATGTAACAACAACATGTATCATCAAAATGTAACATCAACATGTAACATCCTCCCGTAACATCATCATACAAGAACATCACATAACATCAGTATGTAACATCATCATGTAACATCAACATGTAACATCAAAATGTAACATCATCATATAACAACAACATGTATCATCAAAATGTAACATGGACATGTAACATCCTCATGTAACATCAATATATAACAACATCATGTAACATCAACATGTAACATCAACATGTATCATCAAACTGTAACATCAACATATAGCATCGTCATGTAACATCTTCATGCAACAACATCATGTAACATCAACATATATCTTCAGAATGTAACATCAAAATGTAACATCAGAATGTAGCATCATCATGTAACATCAGTATGTAACATCATCATGTAACATCAACATGTAACATCAGAATGTAACATTATTTTGTAACAACCTCATGAAATATCATCATGAAACAACATCATGTAACATCAGTATTTAACATCATCATGTGACACCAACATGTATCATCAAAATGTAACATCAACCTGTAACATCAACATATAACATCGTCATGTAAAATCATCCTGCAACAACATCATGTAACATCATAATGTAACATCATCATGTAACAACAACATGTATCATCAGAATGTAACATCAACATGTAACGACAGAATGTAGCATTATCATGTAACATCAGTGTGTAACAACATCATGTAACATCAACATGTAACACCAAAATGTAACATCAGCATGTAACATCCTCCTGTAACATCAACATGTATCATCACAAATTAACATCAACATAAAAAATCCTCCTCTCATATCACCATGCAACAACATCATGTAACATCAGTATAAAACATCATCATGTAACATCAACATGTTACATCAACATGTAACATCCTCGTGTAATATCATCATGTAACAACAGCATGTGACTACAAAATGCAACACCATCATATAACAACAACATGTAACATCAAAATGTAACATCAACATGTAACATCCTCATGTAACATCAGTATAAAACATCATCATGTAACATCAATATGAACCATCAAGACGTATCATCAACATATAACATCCTCATGTAACATCATAATGTAATATCCTCATGTAACCTCATCATGAAACAAATTCGTGTAACAGCAGAATGGAACATCATCTTATAACAACAACATGTAACATCAAAATGTAACATCAATATGTAATATACTCATGTAACAGCAGTATAAAAAATCATCATGTAACATCAACATGTAACATCAAAATGTAACATCAACATGTTACATCAACATGTAACATCCTCGTTTAATATCATCATGTAACAACACCATGTAACATCAGAATGGAACATCATCATATAACAACAACATGTAACATAAAAATGTAACATCAACATGTAACATCCTCATGTAACATCAATATATAACAACATCACGTAACATCAACATAAAACATCAAAATGTATCATGAAACTGTAACATCAACATACAACATCCTCATTTAACATCATCATGCAACAACATCATGTAACATCATAATGTAACATCATCATGTAATATCGAGATATATCTTCAGAATGTAACATCAACATGTAACATCAGAATGTAGCATCATCATGTAACATCAGTATATAACAACATCATGTAACATCAACATGTAACATCATCATGTAACATCAACATGTAATATCCTCATGTAAAATCATCATGCAACAACATCATGTAACATCATTATATAACATCATCATGTGACACCAACATGTATCATCAAAATGTAACATCAACATGTAACATCCTCATGTAACATCATCATGAAACAACATCATGTAACATCAGTAAGTGACATCATCATCTAACATCAACATGTAACATCCTCGTGTAATATAATCATGTAACAACAGCATGTAACATCAGAATGGAACATCATTATATAACACCAACTTTTAACATCAACATGTAACATCAACATGTAACATCACCATGTAACATCATCATGCAACAACATCATGTAACATCAGTATGTAACATCATCATGTAACACCAATATGTATCATCAAAAATTAACATCAACATTTAATATCCTTATGTAACATCATCATGAAACAACATCATGTAACATCAGTAAGTAACATCATCATGTAACATCAACATGTTACATCAACATGTAACATCCTCGTGAAATATCATCATGTAACAACACCATGTAACTTCAAAATGCAACACCATCATATAACAACAACATGTAACATCAAAATGAAACTTCAACACGTAACATCCTCATGTAACATCAGCATAAATCATCATCATGTAACATCAACATGAATCATCAAAAAGTATCATCAACATATAACATCCTCAAGTAACATCATAATGTAATATTCTCATGTAACATCCTCATGCAACAAATTCGTGTAACATCGGAATGCAACATCATCTTATAACAACAACATGTAACATCAAAATGTAACATCAACATTTAATATCCTCATGTAACAGCAGTATATAAAATCATCATGTAACATCAAAATGTAACATCGAAATATAACATCAACCTGTAACATTAGAATGTCAGATTATTTTGTAACATCCTCATGTAACATCATCATGCAACAACATGTAACATCAAAATGTAACATCATAATTTAACACCAACATGTATCATCAAACTTTAAGATCAACATGTAACATCATCATGTAACACCAACACGTATCATCAAAATGTAACATCAACATGTAACATCATCATATAACATCAGTATGTAACATCATCATGTAACATCAACATGTTACATCAACATGTAACACCCTCCTGTAATATCATCATGTAACAACAGCACGTAACATCAGAATGGAACATCATCATATAACATCAACATGTAATATCAAAATGTAACATCAACATGTAACATCGTCATGTAACATCACCATGCAACAACATCATGTAACATCATAATGTAAATTCATCATGTATCATCAACATTTATCTTCAGAATGTAACATCAACATGTAACATCAGAATGTAGCATCATCATGTAACATTAAAATGTAACATCAACATGTCATATCCTCATGTAACATTATCATGCAACAACATCATGTACCATCGGAATGGAACGACATCATATAACAACAAAATTTAACATCAAAATTTAACATCAACATGTAATATCCTCATGTAACATCAGTATATAAAATCATCATGTAACATCAATATGTAACATCAAAATGTAACATCAACAGGTAACATCCTCATGTAACATCATCATGCAACAACATCATGTAACATCAGTATGTAACATTATCATGCAACATCAAAATATATCATCGAAATGTAACATCAACGTGTAACATCCTCATGTATCATCATCTTGCAACAACATCATGTAACATCAGAATGGAACATCATCATGTAACAGCAACATGTAACATCAAAATATAACATCAACATGTAACATAAACATGTATTATCAATATGTAACTTCGTTTTGTAACGTCGAAATGTAACATCAAAAAGTAAAATCAACATGTAACATCCTCATTTAACATCAACATCTAATATCCTAATGTAATATGATCATGCAACAATTTCGTGTAACATCAGAATGTAACATTATCATGTAACATCAACATGTATCATCGAAATATAACATCAACGCGAAACACCCTCATGTATCATCATCTTGCAAAAACATCATGTAACATCAGAATGGATCATCATCATGTAACACCAACATGTAACATCAAAATATAACATCAACATGTAACATCCCCATGTAACATCAGTATGTAACATCGTTTTGTAACATCTACATGTAACATCAAAAAGTAACATCAACATGTAACATCCTCATGTAACATCAACATGTAATATCCTCATGTAACATCATCATGCAACAAATTCGTGTAACATCAGAATGTAACATTATCATGCAACATCAAAATATATCATCGAAATGTAACATCAACGTGTAACATTCTCATGTATCATCAACTTGCAACAACATCATGTAACATCAGAATGGAACATCATCATGTAACAGCAACATGTAACATCAAAATATAACATCAACATGTAACATAAACATGTATTATCAATATGTAACTTCGTTTTGTAACGTCGAAATGTAACATCAAAAAGTAAAATCAACATGTAACATCCTCATTTAACATCAACATCTAATATCCTCATGTAATATCATCATGCAACAATTTCGTGTAACATCAGAATGTAACATTATCATGTAACATCAACATGTATCATCGAAATATAACATCAACGCGAAACACCCTCATGTATCATCATCTTGCAAAAACATCATGTAACATCAGAATGGATCATCATCATGTAAAACCAACATGTAACATCAAAATATAACATCAACATGTAACATCCCCATGTAACATCAGTATGTAACATCGTTTTGTAACATCTACATGTAACATCAAAAAGTAACATCAACATGTAACATCCTCATGTAACATCAACATGTAATAGCCTCATATAACATCATCATGCAACAAATTCGTGTAACATCAGAATGTAACATTATCATGCAGCATCAAAATGTATCATCGAAATGTAACATCAACGTGTAACATTCTCATGTATCATCAACTTGCAACAACATCATGTAACATCAGAATGGAACATCATCATGTAACACCAACATGTAACATCAAAATATAACATCAACATGTAACATAAACATGTAAAATCAATATGTAACTTCGTTTTGTAACGTCGAAACGTAACATCAAAAAGTAACATCAACATGTAACATCCTCATCTAACATCAACATCTAATATACTCATGTAATATCATCATGGAACAATTTCGTGTAACATCAGAATGTAACATTATCATGTAACATCAAAATGTATTATTAAAATGTTACATCAAAATATAACATCCTCATGTATCATCATCATGCAATAACATCATGTAACATCGGAATGGAACATCATCTTATAACAACAACATTTAACATCAAAATGTAACATCAACATGTAATATCCTCATGTAATATCAGTATATAAAATGATCATGTAAAATCAACATGTAACATCAAAATGTAACATCAACATGTAACATCAGAATGTAACATTATTTTGTAACATCGTTATGAAATATCATGATGCAACAACATCC
>OX103972.1:46750394-46800426 GCA_944470395.2 Schistosoma turkestanicum | reverse complement strand
GTAACATCATCCTGTAACATCAACATGTAACATAAAAATGTAACACCAACATGTAGCATCCTCATGGAACATCATCCTGCAACAACATCATGTCACATCAGTATGTAACATCATCATGTAACATCAACATGTAACATCAAAATGTAACATCAACAGGTAACGTCAGAATGTAACATCCTCATGGAACATCCTCGTGTAACATCATCATGTAACAACAGCATGTCACTTCAGAATGTAACATCATCATGTAACATCAACATGTAACATCTAAATGTAACAACAACATCTAATATCAGAATGTAACATCATCATGTAACAACAGCATGTAACATCAGAATGTAACAACACCATGCAACAACATCATGTCACATCAGTATGTAACATCATCATGTAACATCAACATGTAACATCCTCATGTAACATCATCATGTAACACCAACATGTAACATCAAAATGTAACATCAACATGTAACATCCTCATGTAACATCATCATGCAACAACATCATGTAACATCAGAATATAACATCATCATGGAATATCCTCGTGTAACATCATCATGTAACAACAGCATGTCACTTCTGAATGTAACATCATCATGTAACTTCAACATATAACATCGAAATGTAACACCAACATCTAACACCAGAATGTAACATCATCATTTAACACCAACATGTAACAACATTATGTAACCTCATCATGTAACATCAGAATGTAACATCACCATGCAAGAACATCATGTCACATCAGTATGTAACATCATCATGTAACATCAACATGTAACATCCACATGTAAAATCGTCATGTAACACCAACATGTAACATCAAAATGTAACATCAATATGCAACATCCTCATGTAACATCATCATGCAACAACATCATGTATAATCAGTATGTAACATCATCATGTAACATCAACATGTAACATCAAAATATAACATCAACATGTAACACCCTCATGTAACATCATCATGCAACAACATCATGTAACAACAGCATGTAACATCAGAATGTAACATCATTCTGTAACATCATCATGTAACATCAAAATGTAACATCATCATGTAACATCCTCATGTAACTTCATCATGCAACAACATCATGTAACATTAGCATGTAAGATCATCACGTTACATCAACATGTAACATCAAAATTTAAGATCAACATGTAACATCAGAATGTAACATCATCATGCAACAACATCATGTCACATCAGTATGTAACATCATCATGTAACATCATCATGTAACATCCACATGTAACATCATCATGTAACACCAACATATAACATCAAAATATAACATTAACATGTAACATCAGTATGTAACATCATCATGTAACACCAACATGTAATATCATCATGTAACATCAACATGTAACATCAAAATGTAACATCAACATGTAACATCCTCATGTAACATCCTCATGTAACATCATCATGCAACAACATCATTTAACAACAGCATGTAACATCAGAATGTAACAACAGCATGTAACATCCTCATGTAATATCATCCTGTCACACCAACATTAAACACCAAAATGTAACATCAACATGTAACATCAAAATGTACATCAACATGTAACATCAAAATATAACATCAACATGTAACATCCTCATGTAACATCATCATGCAAAGAAAGTATGTAACAACAGTATGTAATATCATCATGTAACATAAACATGAAAAAACCGAAATGATACATCAACATGTAACATCAGAATGTAATATCATCATGATACATCCTCATGCACCATCATCATGTAATAACAACATGACACTTCAGAATGTAACATCATCATGTAACACCAACATGTAACATCCAAATGTAACATCAACATGTAACATCCTCATGTAACATCCTCATCGAACAACATCATGTAATAACAGTATGTAATATCATCATGTAACATCAACATGAAAAAACCGAAATGATACATCAACATGTAACATCAGAATGTAATATCATCATGAAACATCCTCATGCAACATCATCATGTAATAACAACATGACACTTCAGAATGTAACATCATCATGTAACACCAACATGTAACATCCAAATGTAACATCAACATGTAACAACCTCATGTAACATAATCATGTAACAACAACATGTGACACCCTCATGTAACAACATGATGCAACAACATTATGTAACATCAGCATGTAACATAATCATCCAACAACATCATGCAACATCAGAATGTAACATCATCATGTGACATCCTCATGTAAAATCATCATCTAACAACATCATGTAACATCATTATGTGACATCTTCATGTAACATCAACATGTAACATCCTCATGTAACAGCATCATGCTAAAACCTCGTGTAACATCAGAATGTAACATCATCATGTAACATCAACATGTAACATCAAAATGTAACATCAACATGTTACAACAGCATCTATCATCAGAATGTACATCATCCTGTAACACCAACATGCAATATCCTCATGAAACATCATCATGTAACAACAGCATGTAACATCAGATTGTAACATCATAATGTAACAAAAAAATGTAAAATCCAAATGTAAAATCAACATGTAACATCAAAATGTAACATCATCATGTAACAACAACATGTAACATCAAAATGTAACATCAACATGTAACATCCTCATGTAACATCATCATGCAACAACATCATCTAACGTCAGTATGTAACATCATCTCGTAACATCAACATGTAACATACTCATGTAAAATCATCATGTAACAACAGCATGGAACATCAGAATGTAACATCATCCTGTAACACCAGCATTAAACATCAAAATGTAACATCAATATGTAACATCAAAATGTAACATCAACATGTAACATCCTCTTGTAACATCATCATACAACAACATCATGTAACATCAGCATGTAACATCATCATGTAACATCAACGCGTAACATCAAAATGTAAGATCAAGATGTTACATCCTCATGTAACATCATCTTGCAACAAAATCATGTAACAACAGCATGTAACATCAGAATGTAACATCATTCTGTAACACCAACATGTAACATCAAAATGTAACATCAACATGTAACATCCTCAACTAACATCCTCAACCAACAACATCATGTAATATCAGTATGTAATATCATCATGTAACATCAACATGAAACATCAAAATGTAACATCAACATGTAACATCAGAATGTAACATCATCATGAAACATCCTCATGCAACATCATCATGTAATAACAACATGTCACTTCAGAATGTAACATCATCATGTAACACCAACATGTAACATCAAAATGTAACATCAACATGTAACAACCTCATGTAACATAATCATGTAACAACAACATGTAACACCTTCATGTAACAACATGATGCAACAACATCATGTTACAACAGCATGTAACATAATCATCAAACAACATCATGTAACATAAGAATGTAACATCAACATGTAACATCCTCATGTAAAATCATCATGCAACAACATCATGTAACATCATTATGTAACATCTTCATGTAACATCAACATGTAACATCCTCATGTAACATCATCATGCAACAACATCGTGTAACATCAGTATGTAACATCATCATGTAACATCAACATGTAACATCAAAATGTAACATCAACATGTAACAACAGCATCTATCTTCAGAATGTAACATCATCCTGTAACACCAACATGTAACATCCTCATGTAACAACATCATGTAATACCAACATGTAACATCAAAATGTAACATCAACATGTAACATCAACATGTAACACCAGAATGTAACATCATTATGTAACACCAACATGAAACATCAAAATGTAACATCAACATGTAACATCCTCATGTAACATCATCATGCAACAACTTCATGTAACATCAGTATGAAACATCGTCCCGTAACATCAAAATATAACATCACAATATAACATCTACATGTAACATCCTCATGTAACATCATCATGCAACAACATCATGTAACATCAGTATATAATATCATCATGTAACATCAACATATAACATCAAAATGTAACATCAACATGTAACATCCTCATGTAGCAACATCATACAACGAATTCGTGTAACATCAGAATGTAACATTACCATGTAACATCAAAATGTATCATCAAAATATAACATCAACATGTAACATCCTCATGTAACATCATCATGCAGCAACATCATGTAACATCAGAATGTAGCATTAGCATGTACCAACAACATGTATCATCAAAATGTAACATCAACATGTAATATACTCATGTAACATCCACATGTAACATCAGAATGTAACATCATCATCTGACAACAGCATATGACATCAGAATGTATCATAATCATGTAACAACATCATGTACCATGAAAATGTGACATCAACATGTAACATCCTCATGTTACATCATCCTGCAACAACATCATGTTGCATCAGTATGTAACAAATTCATGCAACATCAACATGTAACATGAAAATGCAACATGAACATGTAACATCCTCATGTAAGATCATCATGCAACAACATCATGTAACATAAGAATGCAACATTATCATGTAACATCAACATGTATCCTCAAAATGTAACATCAACATGTAATATCAGAATGTAACATCATCATGTAACAACAGCATGTAACATCATAATGTAACATCATCATGTAACACCAATATGCAACATCAAAATGTAACATCAACATGTAACATCCTCATGTAACATCATCATGCAACAATATCATCTAACATCAGTATGTAACATCATCATGTACCATCAACATGTAACATCAAAATGTAACATTATCATGTAATAACATCATGTAACATCGGTATGAAACATCGTCATGTAACATCAACATGTAACATCACAAGGCAAAATCAACATGTAACATCGTCATGTAAAAACATCATGCAACAACATCATGTAACATCAGTATATACCATCATCATGTAACATCAACATGTAACATTATCATGTAACATTATCATGTCATAACTTCATGTAACATCGGTATGAAACATCGTCATGTAACATCAACATGTAACATCACAAGACAACATCAACATGTAACATCGTCATGTAAAAACATCATGCAACAACATCATGTAACATCAGTATATACCATCAACATGTAGCATCAACATGTAACATCAACATGTAACATCAAAATGTAACATCAACATGTAACATCCTCATGTAACATCATCATGCAACATCAACATGTAACATCAAAATGTAACATCAACATGTAACATCCTCATGTAACATCATCATGCAGCAACATCATGTAACATCAGAATGTAGCATTAGCATGTAACATCAACATGTAACATCAAAATGTAACATCAACATGTAACATCCTCATGTAACATCATCATGCAGGAACATCATGTAACATCAGAATGTAGCATTAGCATGTAACATCAACATGTATCATCAAAATGTAACATCAACATGTAATATACTCATGTAACATCCACATGTAACATCAGAATGTAACATCATCATCTGACAACAGCATATGACATCAGAATGTATCATCATCATGTAACACCAACATGTACCATGAAAATGTGACATCAACATGTAACATCCTCATGTTACATCATCCTGCAACAACATCATGTTGCATCAGTATGTAACAAATTCATGCAACATCAACATGTAACATGAAAATGTAACATGAACATGTAACATCCTCATGTAAGATCATCATGCAACAACATCATGTAACATAAGAATGCAACATTATCATGTAACATCAACATGTATCCTCAAAATGTAACATCAACATGTAATATCAGAATGTAACATCATCATGTAACAACAGCATGTAACATCATAATGTAACATCATCATGTAACACCAATATGCAACATCAAAATGTATCATCAACATGTAAAATCCTCATGTAACATCATCATCCAACAACATCATCTAACATCAGTATGTAACATCATCATGTACCATCAACATGTAACATCACAAGGCAACATCAACATGTAACATCGTCATGTAAAAACATCATGCAACAACATCATGTAACATCAGTATATACCATCATCATGTAACATCAACATGTAACATTATCATGTAACATTATCATGTAATAACATCATGTAACATCGGTATGAAACATCGTCATGTAACATCAACATGTAACATCACAAGGCAACATCAACATGTAACATCGTCATGTAAAAACATCATGCAACAACATCATGTAACATCAGTATATACCATCATCATGTAGCATCAACATGTAACATCAACATGTAACATCCTCATGTAACATCATCATGCAGCAATATCATGTAACATCAGAATGTAGCATTAGCATGTAACATCAACATGTATCATCAAAATGTAACATCAACATGTAATATACTCATGTAACATTCACATGTAACATCAGAATGTAACATCATCATCTGACAACAGCATATGACATCAGAATGTATCATCATCATGTAACACCAACATGTACCATGAAAATGTGACATCAACATGTAACATCCTCATGTTACATCATCCTGCAACAACATCATGTTGCATCAGTATGTAACAAATTCATGCAACATCAACATGTAACATGAAAATGTAACATGAACATGTAACATCCTCATGTAAGATCATCATGCAACAACATCATGTAACATAAGAATGCAACATTATCATGTAACATCAACATGTATCCTCAAAATGTAACATCAACATGTAATATCAGAATGTAACATCATCATGTAACAACAGCATGTAACATCATAATGTAACATCATCATGTAACACCAATATGCAACATCAAAATGTAACATCAACATGTAACATCCTCATGTAACATCATCATGCAACAACATCATCTAACATCAGTATGTAACATCATCATGTACCATCAACATGTAACATCACAAGGCAACATCAACATGTAACATCGTCATGTAAAAACATCATGCAACAACATCATGTAACATCAGTATATACCATCATCATGTAACATCAACATGTAACATTATCATGTAACATTATCATGTAATAACATCATGTAACATCGGTATGAAACATCGTCATGTAACATCAACATGTAACATCACAAGGCAACATCAACATGTAACATCGTCATGTAAAAACATCATGCAACAACATCATGTAACATCAGTATATACCATCATCATGTAACATCAACATGTAGCATTATCATGTAACATTATCATGTAACATTTGAATGTAACATCATCATGAAACACCAACATGTATCATCAAAATGTAACATCAACATGTAAAATCCTCATCTAACATCATCATGTAACAACATCATGTAACATCAGTATGTAACAGCTTCATGTAACATCAACATGTAACATCAAAATGTAACATCAACATGTAACATCAGAATGTAACATCATCCTGTAACATCAACATGTAACATTAAAATATAACATCAACTTGTAACATCCTCATGTAACATCTTCATGCAACAACATCATGTAATATCAGTATATATTATCCTCATGTAACATCAACATGTAATATGAAAATTTTACATCATCATGTAACAACAGCATGTAACATCAGAATGTAACAACATCATGTAACACCAACATGAAACAACAAAATGTAACATCAACATGTAACATCCTCATGTAACATCATCATGCAAGAATTTCGTGTACCATCAGTATGTAACATTATCATGTAACATCAACATGTACCGTCAAAATGTAACATCAACATGTAACATCCTCATGTAACATCATCATGCAACAACATCATGTAACAACAGTATGTAACATCATCATGTAACATCAACATGTAACATCACAATGTAACATCTACATGTAACATTCTCATCTGACATCATCATATAACAACATCATGTAACATCAGTATGTAACAGCATCATGTAACATAAACATGTAACATCAAAATGTAACATCAACATGTAACATCCTCATCTAACATCATCATGTAAAAACAGCATCAAACATCAGAATGTAACAACATCATGTAACACCAACATGTTACATCAAAATGTAAAATCAACATGTAACATCCGCATGTAACATCATCATGCAACAACATCATGTAACATCAGTATGTAACATCATCATGTAACATTAACATGTAACATCAAAATATAACATCAACATGTTACATCAGAATGTAACGTCATCATGTAACACCAACATGTAACATCAAAATGTAACATCAAGTTGAAACATCCTCATGTAACATCATCATGCCACAACATCATGTATCATCAGTATGTAAGATCATCATGTAAAATCAACATGTAACATCGAAATGTAATATTAACGTGTAACATCCTCATGTAACATCATCATGCAACAACATCATGTAACATCAGTATGTAACATCATCATGTAACATCAACATCTAACAACAAAATGTAACATCAACATGTAACAACAGCATGTAACATCAGAATGTAACATCATACTGTAACACCAACATGTAATATCCTCATGTTACATCATCATAAAACAACATGTAACACCAATATGTAACATCATCATGTAACATCAACATGTAACATTATCATGTAACATAAACATGTAACATCGAAATGTAATATTAACGTGTAACATCCTCATGTTACAGTATCATGTAACAACATTATGTAACATCAATATGTAACATCATAATGTAACATCATCATATAATATCAACATGTAACATTAAAATGTAACATCAACATGTAACATCATGATGCAACAACATCATGTAACATCAGTATATAACATCATCATGTAACATCCTCATGTAACATCATCATGCAACAACATCATGTAACATCAGAATGTAACATTATCATGTAACATCAACATGTAAAATCATCATGAAGCAACATCATGTAACATCAGTATATAACATCATCATTTAACATCAACATTTTACATCAAAACGTAGCATCCAAAATGTAACATCAAAATGTAACATCCTCATGTAACATCATCATGTAACATCAGTATGTAACATCATCATGTAACATCAACATGTAACATCAATATATACCATCATCACGTAAAATCAACATGTAACATGAAATTGTAACATCAACATGTAACACCAAAATGTAACATCATCATGTAACACCAACATGTAACATCAAAATGTAACATCAACATGTAACAACAGCATGTAACATCAGAATGTAACATCATGCTGTAACACCGAAATGTAATATCCTCATGTACTATCATCATGTAACAACATCATGTAACTTCAGTATGTAACATCATAATGTAACATCAACATGTAACATCAAAATGTAACATCAACATCTAACATCCTCATGTAACATCAACATGTATCATCAAAATGTAACATCAACATGTAACATCCTCATCTTACATCATCATGTAACAACATCATGTAACATCAGTATGTAACATCATCAAGTGACATCATCATGTAACATCAAAATGTAACATCAAAATGTAACATCAGAATGTAACATCATCATGTAACATCAACATCTAACAACAAAATGTAACATCAACATGTAACAACAGCATGTAACATCAGAATGTAACATCATACTGTAACACCAACATGTGATATCCTCATGTTACATCATCATATAACAACATCTTGAACACCAATATGTAACATCATCATGTAACATCAACATGTAACATTATCATGTAACATAAACATGTAACATCGAAATGTAATATTAACGTGTAACATCCTCATGTTACAGTATCATGTAACAACATTATGTAATATCAACATGTATCATCCTCATGTAACATCATCATACAACAACATCATGTAACATCAGTATGTAACATCATCATGTAACATCAAAATTTAACATCCTCATGTAACATCATCATGCAACAACATCATGTAATATCAGTATGTAACATCATCATGAAACATCAACATGTAACATCAAAATGTATCATCAACATGTAACAACAGCATGTAACATCAGAATGTAACATCATAATATAACACCAACATGTAATATCCTCATGTAACATCATCATGTAACAACATCATGTAACATCAGTATGTAACATCATCATGTAACATCAACATGAAACATCAAAATGTAAAATCAACATGTAAAATAAACATGTAACATCAACATGTATCATCAAAATGTAACATCAACATGTAACATGATCATGTAACATCAACATGTATCATCAAAATGTAACATCAACATGTAACATCCTCATCTAAGTTCATCATGTAACAACATCATGTAACATCAGTATGTAACATCATCATGTAACATCAACATGTAACATCAAAATGTAACATCAACATGTAACATTTGAATGTAACATCATCATGAAACACCAACATGTATCATCAAAATGTAACATCAACATGTAACATCCTCATCTAACATCATCATGTAACAACATCATGTAACATCAGTATGTAACAGCTTCATGTAACATCAACATGTAACATCAAAATGTAACATCAACATGTAACATCAGAATGTAACATCATCCTGTAACATCAACATGTATCATTAAAATATAACATCAACTTGTAACATCCTCATGTAACATCTTCATGCAACAACATCATGTAACATCAGTATATATTATCCTCATGTAACATCAACATGTAATATGAAAATTTTACATCATCATGTAACAACAGCATGTAACATCAGAATGTAACAACATCATGTAACACCAACATGAAACAACAAAATGTAACATCAACATGTAACATCCTCATGTAACATCATCATGCAAGAATTTCGTGTACCATCAGTATGTAACATTATCATGTAACATCAACATGTACCGTCAAAATGTAACATCAACATGTAACATCCTCATGTAACATCATCATGCAACAACATCATGTAACAACAGTATGTAACATCATCATGTAACATCAACATGTAACATCACAATGTAACATCAACATGTTACATCAGAATGTAACATCATCATGTAACATCAACATGTTACATCATAATGTAACATCAAGATGTAACATCAGAATGTAACATCATCATGTAACATCAACATGTAACATACTCATGTAACATCATCATGTAAGAACATCATGTGAAATCAGAATGTAACAAAATCACGTATCACCAACATGTAACATCAAAATGTAACATCAACATGTAACAACAGCATGTAACATCAGGGTGTAACATCATGCTGTAACACCGAAATATTATATCCTCATGTAATATCATCATGTAACAACATCATGTAACTTCAGTATGTAACATCATCATGTAACATCAACATGTAACATCATAATGTAACAACAACAAGTAACGTAATCATGTAACATCAACATGTATCATCAAAATGTAACATCAACATGTAACATCCTCATCTAACATCATCATGTAATAACATCATGTATTATCAGCATGTAACATCACCACGTAACATCATCATGTAACATCAAAATGTAACATCAACATGTAACATCAGAATGTAACATCATCATGTAATACCAAAATGAGACATCAAAATGTAACATCCTCATGTAACATCAATATGTAATATGGAATGTAACATCATCATGCAACAACAGCATGTAACATCAGAATAAAACAACATCATATAACACCAAAATCAAACATCTAATTGTAACAACAACATGTAACATCGTCATGTAAAATCATCATTCAAGATTTTCGTGTACCATCAGAATTTAACATCATAATGTAACATCAGCATGTATCGTCAAAATGTAACATCAACATGTAACATCCTCATGTAATATCATCATGTAAGAACATCATGTAAAATCAGAATATAACATCATCATGTAACACCAACATGTAACATCAAAATGTAACATCATCATGTAACATCCTCATGTAACATCATCTTGCAACAACATCATGAAACTTTAGTATGTAACACCATCATGTAACATCAACATGTAACATCAAAATTTAACATCAACATGAAACATCGAAATATAACATGAACATGTAACATCCTCATGTAAAATCATCATACAACAACATCATGTAATATCAGAATATAACATCATCATGTAACATCAACATGTAACACCAAAATTTAACATCAACATGTAACATTAGAATGTCACATCATCATATAAGAACATCATGTAAAATCAGAATGTAACATCATTATGTAACACCAACATATAACATCATAATGTAACATCATCATGTAACATCAAGATGTAACATCAGAATGTAACATCATGATGTAACATCAACATGTAACATCAAAATGTAATATCAACATTTAACATCAGAAAGTAACATCATCATGTCACACCAACATGTAACATCCAAATGTAAAATCAACATGTAATATCAGAATGAAACATCATCATGTAACACCAACATGTAACAACGAAATGTAATATCAACATGTAACATCATCATGCAACAAATTCGTGTAACATCATAATGTAACATTATCATGTAACATCAACATGTAGCATCAAAATGTAACATCATCATGTAACATCCTCATGTAACATCATCATGCAACAACATCATGTAACTTCAGTATGTAACATCATAATGTAACATCAACATCTAACATCAAAATGTAAAATCAACATCTAATATCAGAATGTAACATCATCATGTAACACAAACGTGTAACATCGAATTGTAAAATCAACGTGTAACATCCTCATGTAACATCATCATGCAACAACATCCTGTAACATCGTTATGAAAAATCATCATGTAACATCAACATGTATCATCAAAATGTAACATCAACATGTAACATCCTCATGTAACATCATCATGCAACAACAGCATGTAACAACTTCTTGCAACAAATTCGTGTAACACCAGAGTGTAACATTATCATGTACCATCAACATATATCATCAAAATGTAACATCAACATGTAACATCCTCATGTAACATCATCATGCGAATATTTCGTGTACCATCAGTATGTAACATTATCATGTAACATCAGAATAAATCATCAAAATGTAACATCAACATGTAACATTAGAATGTTACGTCATCATGTAAGAACATCATGTAAAATCAGAATATATCATCATCATGTAAAACCACCGTGTAACGTCAAAATGTAACATCATTATGTAACATCCTCATCTAACATCATCATGCAACAACATCATGTAACTTCCGTATGTAACATCATCATGTAACATCAACATGTAACATCAAAATGTAAAATCAACATGTAACATCAGAATGTAACATCATCATGTAACACAAAAGTGTAACATCGAAATGTCACATCAATATGTAACATCCTCATGTAACATCATCATGCAAAAACATCATGTAACATCGGTATGTATAATCATCATGTAACATCAACAGGTATCATCAAAATGTAACATCAACAAGTAACATCCTCATGTTACATCATCATGCAACAACAGCATGTAACAACTTCTTGCAACAAATTCGTGTAACATCAGAGTGTAACATTATCATGTAACATCAACATGTATTATATAAATGTAACATCTACTTGAAACATACTCATGTAACATCAACATGTAACATCAGAAAGTAACATCATCATGTAACAACAGCATGTACCATAAGAATGTAACATCATAATGTAACACCAACATGTAACATCAAAATGTAACATCAGCATGTAACATCCTCATTTAACATCATCATGTAACAACCTCATGTAACATCATCACGCAACAAATTCGTGTAACATCAACATGTAACATCAAAATGTAACATCATCATGTAACATCAACATGTATCATCAAAATGTAACATCAACATGTAACATACTCATGTAATATCATCACGTAACAACAGCATGTAACATCAGAATGTAACACCATCAAGTAACACCAACATCTAACATCAAAATGTAACATGAACATGTAACATCCTCATGTAACATCATCATGCAAGAATTTCGTGTACCATCAGTATGTAACATTATCATGTAACATCAACATGTATCGTCAAAATGTAACATCAACATGTAACATACTCATGTAACATCATATTGTAAGAACATCATGTAAAATCAGAATGTAACATCATCAAGTAACACCAACATGTAACATCGAAATGTAACATCAACATGTAACATCCTCATGTAAAATCATCATGCAACAACATCATTTAACATCAGTATGTAACATCATCATGTAACATCGACATGTAACATCAAAATCTAAAATCAACATGTAACATCAGAATGTAACATCATCATGTAACACCAACATGTAACATCAAAATGTAACATCAACATGTAACATCCTCATGTAACAACATCATGCAACAACATCATGTAACATCAGTAGGTAACATCATCATGTAACATCAACATAAAACATCACCATGTAACATCATCATGTAACATCAACATGTTACATCGAAATGTAACATCAACATGTAACATCCTCATGTAAAATCATCATAAAACTACATCATGTAACATCAGTATGTAACATCATCATGTAACATCAACATGTAACATCAAAATGTAACATCAACATGTAACATCAGAATGTAACATCATCATGTAACACCAACATGAAACACCAAAATGTAACATCAACATGTAAAATCCTCATGTAACATCATCATGCAAGAATTTCGTGTACCATCAGTATGTAACATTATCATGTAACATCAACATAAATCGTCAAAATGTAACATCAAGATGTAACATTAGAATGTTAAATCATCATGTAAGAACATCATGTAAAATCAGAATGTAACATCATCATGTAACACCAACGTGTAACATCAAAATGTAACATCAACATGTAACATCCTCATGTAACATCATCATGCAACAACATCATGTAACTTCAGTATGTAACATCATCATGTAACATCAACATGTAACATCAAAATCTAAAATCAACATGTAACATCAGAATGTAACATCATCATGTAACACCAACGTGTAACATCGAAATGTAACATCAACATGTAACATCCTCATGTAACATCGTCATGCAACAAATTCGTGTAACATCAACATGTAACATCAAAATGTAACATCATTATTTAACATCAACATGTATCATCAAAATGTAACATCAACATGTAACATACTCATGTAATATCATCACGTAACAACAGCATGTAACATCAGAATGTAACACCATCAAGTAACACCAACATCTAACATCCAAATGTAACATGAACATGTAACATCCTCATATGACATCATCATGCAAGAATTTCGTGTACCATCTGTATGTAACATTATCATGTAACATCAACATGTATCGTCAAAATGTAACATCAACATGTAACATACTCATGTAACATCATATTGAAAGAACATCATGTAACATCAAAATGTAACATCAACATGTAACATCCTCATGTAACATCGTCATGCAACAACATCATATAACATCAGTATGTAACATCATCATGTAACATCATCATGCAACAATATCATGTAGCAACAGTATGTAACATCATCAAGTAACATCAACATGTAACTTAAAAATGTAACATCAACATGTAACATCATAATGTAACATCATCATGTAACACCAACATGTAACATCAAAATGTAACATCAACATGTAACATCCTCATGTACCATCATCATGCAGCAACATCATGTAACATCAGTGTGTAACATCTTCATGTAACATCTACATGTAACAACAAAATGTAACATCAACATGTAACATCAGAATGTATCATCATCCTGTAACACCAACATGAAACATCAAAATGTAACATCAACATGTAACATCTTCATGTAACATCATCATGCAACAACATCATGTAACATCAGTATGTAACATCATCATCTAACATCAACATGTAACATCAAAATGTAACATCAACATGTATTATCAGAATGTAGTATCTTCATGCAACATTCTAATATAACATCATCATGCAACAAATTCGTTAAACATCAGAATGTAACTTTATCATGTAACAGCAACATGTAACATCCTCATGTAACATCATCATGCAACATACTCATGTAACATCAACATGTATTATGAAAATGTATCATCATCATGTAACAACAGCATGTAACATCAGAATTTAACATCATCATGTAACACTAACAAGAAACATCAAAATGTAACATCAACATGTAAAATCCACATGTAATATCATCATGCAATAACATCATTTACCATCAGTATGTAACAACATTATGTAACATCAACATGTAACAACGAAATGTATCATCAACATGTAACATAAGAATGTAACATAATTATGTAACATCCTCATGTAACATCATCATGCAAGAATTTTGTGTACCATGAGTATGTAACATTATCATGTGACATCAACATGTATCGTGAAAATGTAACATCAATCTGTAACATACTCATGTAACATCATCATGTAAGAACATCATGTGAAATCAGAATGTAACAAAATCATGTAACACCAACATGTAACATCAAAATGTATCATCAACATGTAACATCCTCCTGTAACATCATCATGCAGCAACATCATGTAACATCCGTATGTAACATCTTCATGTAACATCAACATGTAACAACAAAATTTAACATCAACATGTAACATCAGAATGTTTCATCATCCTGTAACACCAACATGAAACATCAAAATGTAACATCAACATGTAACATCTTCATGTAACATCATCATGCAACAACATCATGTAACATCATTATGTAACATCATCATGTAACATCAACATGTAACATCAAAATATAACATCACCATGTATTATCAGAATGTAGTATCTTCATGCAACATTCTAATGTAACATCATCATGCAACAAATTCGTTAAACATCAGAATGTAACTTTATCATGTAACAGCAACATGTAACATCCTCATGTAACATCATCATGCAACATACTCATGTAACATCAACATGTATTATGAAAATGTATCATCATCATGTAACAACAGCATGTAACATCAGAATTTAACATCATCATGTAACACTAACAAGAAACATCAAAATGTAACATCAACATGTAAAATCCACATGTAATATCATCATGCAATAACATCATTTACCATCAGTATGTAACAACATTATGTAACATCAACATGTAACAACGAAATGTATCATCAACATGTAACATAAGAATGTAACATAATTATGTAACATCCTCATGTAACATCATCATGCAAGAATTTTGTGTACCATGAGTATGTAACATTATCATGTGACATCAACATGTATCGTGAAAATGTAACATCAATCTGTAACATACTCATGTAACATCATCATGTAAGAACATCATGTGAAATCAGAATGTAACAAAATCATGTAACACCAACATGTAACATCAAAATGTATCATCAACATGTAACATCCTCCTGTAACATCATCATGCAGCAACATCATGTAACATCAGTATGTAACATCTTCATGTAACATCAACATGTAACAACAAAATTTAACATCAACATGTAACATCAGAATGTTTCATCATCCTGTAACAACAACATGAAACATCAAAATGTAACATCAACATGTAACATCTTCATGTAACATCATCATGCAACAACATCATGTAACATCATTATGTAACATCACCATGTAACATCAACATGTAACATCAAAATTTAACATCACCATGTATTATCAGAATGTAGTATCTTCATGCAACATTCTAATGTAACATCATCATGCAACAAATTCGTTAAACATCAGAATGTAACTTTATCATGTAACAGCAACATGTAACATCCTCATGTAACATCATCATGCAACATACTCATGTAACATCAACATGTATTATGAAAATGTATCATCATCATGTAACAACAGCATGTAACATCAGAATTTAACATCATCATGTAACACTAACAAGAAACATCAAAATGTAACATCAACATGTAAAATCCACATGTAATATCATCATGCAATAACATCATTTACCATCAGTATGTAACAACATTATGTAACATCAACATGTAACAACGAAATGTATCATCAACATGTAACATAAGAATGTAACATAATTATGTAACATCCTCATGTAACATCATCATGCAAGAATTTTGTGTACCATGAGTATGTAACATTATCATGTGACATCAACATGTATCGTGAAAATGTAACATCAATCTGTAACATACTCATGTAACATCATCATGTAAGAACATCATGTGAAATCAGAATGTAACAAAATCATGTAACACCAACATGTAACATCAAAATGTAACATCAACATGTAACATCCACATGTAACATCATCATGCAGCAACATCATGTAACATCAGTATGTAACATCATCATGTAACATCAACATGTAACAACAAAATGTAACATCAACATGTAACATCAGAATGTTTCATCATCCTGTAACACCAACATGAAACATCAAAATGTAACATCAACATGTAACATCTTCATGTAACATCATCATGCAACAACATCGTGTAACATCAGCATGTAACACCATCCTGTAACATCAACATGTAACATCAAAATATAACATCACCATGTATTATCAGAATGTAGTATCTTCATGCAACATTCTAATGTAACATCATCATGCAACAAATTCGTTAAACATCAGAATGTAACTTTATCATGTAACAGCAACATGTAACATCCTCATGTAACATCATCATGCAACATACTCATGTAACATCAACATGTATTATGAAAATGTATCATCATCATGTAACAACAGCATGTAACATCAGAATTTAACATCATCATGTAACACTAACAAGAAACATCAAAATGTAACATCAACATGTAAAATCCACATGTAATATCATCATGCAATAACATCATTTACCATCAGTATGTAACAACATTATGTAACATCAACATGTAACAACGAAATGTATCATCAACATGTAACATAAGAATGTAACATAATTATGTAACATCCTCATGTAACATCATCATGCAAGAATTTTGTGTACCATGAGTATGTAACATTATCATGTGACATCAACATGTATCGTGAAAATGTAACATCAATCTGTAACATACTCATGTAACATCATCATGTAAGAACATCATGTGAAATCAGAATGTAACAAAATCATGTAACACCAACATGTAACATCAAAATGTATCATCAACATGTAACATCCTCATGTAACATCATCATGCAACAACATGATGTAACATCAGTATGTAACATCATCATGTAACATCGACATGTAACATCAAAATGTAACATCAACATACGACATCAGAATGTAACATAATCATGTAACACCAACATATAACAACGAAATGTAACATCAACATGTAACATCAGAATGTAACATCATCCTGCAACAACATCATGTAACATCAGTATGTAACATCATCATGTAACATCAACATGTAACATCGAAATGTAATATCAACATGTAACATCCTCATGTAACATCATAATGCAACAACATCATGTAACATCAGTATGAAAGATCATCGCGTAACATCAACATGTAACATCAGAATGTAACATCATCATGCAACAACATCATGTAACATCAGTATGTAACATCATCATGTAACATCAACATGTAACATCAAAATGTAATATCAACATGTAACATCCTCATGTAACATCATCATGCAACAACATCATGTAACATCAGTATATAACATCATCATGTAACATCAACATGTTACAACAAGATGTAACATCACAATGTAACATCAGAATGTAACATCATCATGTAAAATCTACATGCAACATCATCATGCAACAACATCATGTAATATCAGTATAAAACTTCATCATGTAACATCAACAAGTAACATCAAATTGTAACATCAACATGTCACATCAGAATCTAACATCATCATGTAACACCAATATGTAACATCAAAATATAACATCAACATATAATATCCACATGTAACATCATCATGCAACGACATCATGTAATATCAGTATATAACATCGTCATGCAACATCAACATGTTAAAAGAAAATGATACATCAGAATGTAACATCCTTATGTAACTTCATCATGAAACAACATCATGTAACTACACTATGTAACATCATCATGTAACATCAACATGTAACATCAAAATGTAACAACAACTTGTAACATCAGAATGTAACATCATCATGTAACACCAATATGTAACATCCTCATGTAACATCATCATGTAACAACATCATGTAACATCAGTATGTAACATCATCATGTAACATCAAAATGTAACATCATCATGTAACATCCTCATGTAATATCGTCATGCAGCAACATCATGTAACACCGACATGTAACATCAATTATAACATCAACATGTAATATACTCATGTAACAACAGTATGTAACATCATCATGTAACATCAACATGTAACATCGAAATGTAACATCAACATGTAACATCATCATGTAACACCAACATGTATCATCAAAATGTAACACCAACATGTAACATCCTCATGTAACATTATCCTGTAACATCAGAATGTAACATCATCATGTAACATCAACCTGTAACATCGAAAGGTAACATCAGAATGTAACATCATCATGTAACATCAACATGCAACATCCTCATGTAACATCATCATGCAACCAATTCGTGTAACATCAGAAAATAACATTATCATTTAACATCTACATGTATTATCATAATAAAACATCATCATGTAACATCAACATGTAACATCGAAATGTAACATCAACATGTAACATCCTCATGTAACATCATCATACAACAAGATCATGTAACATCAGTATCTAATATCATCTTGTACCATAAACATGTAACATCAGTATGTAACATCATCATGTAACATCAACATGTAACATCATCATGTAACAACATCATGTAACACCAGTATATAACATCATCACGTAACATCAACATGTAACAGCAAATTGTAAAATCAACATGTAACATCAGCATGTAACATCATCATGTAACACCAACATGTAACATCAATTATAACATCAACATGTAATATACTCATGTAACAACAGTATGTAACATCATCATGTAACATCAACATGTAACATCGAAATGTAACATCAGAATGTAACATCATCATGTAACATCAACATGTATCATCAAAATGTAACATCAACATGTAACATCCTCATGTAACATTATCCTGTAACATCAGAATGTAACATCATCATGTAACATCAACCTGTAACATCGAAAGGTAACATCAGAATGTAACATCATCATGTAACATCAACATGCAACATCCTCATGTAACATCATCATGCAACCAATTCGTGTAACATCAGAAAATAACATTATCATTTAACATCTACATGTATTATCATAATAAAACATCATCATGTAACATCAACATGTAACATCGAAATGTAACATCAACATGTAACATCCTCATGTAACATCATCATACAACAAGATCATGTAACATCAGTATCTAATATCATCTTGTACCATAAACATGTAACATCAGTATGTAACATCATCATGTAACATCAACATGTATCATCCTCATGTAACATCATCATACATCAACATCATGTAACATCAGTATGCAACATCATCATGTAACATCAACATGTAACATCAAAACGTAACATCACCATGTAACAACAGCATGTAACATCAGAATGTAACAACATCCTGTAACAAAAACATGTCATATCATCATGTCACATCATCATGTAACAACATCATGTAACATCATTATGTAACATCATCATGTAACATCAACATATAACATCAAAATGTAACATCAACATGAAACATAATAATGTAACATCAACATGTATCATCAAAATGTAACATCAACATGCAACAACATCCTGTAACATTGTTATGTAACATCATCATGTAAGATCAACATGTAACATCGAAATGAAACATCAAAATGTAAAAACAGCATGTAACATCAGAATGTAACATCATCCTGTAACACCAATATGTAATATCGTCATGTAATATCATCATTCAAAAACATCATATAAAATCGGTATGTAAAATCATCATGTAACAACAACATGTATCATTAAAATGTAACATCATCAAGTAACATCCTCATATAAAATCATCATGCAACAACAGCATGTAACAACAACTTGCAACAAATTCTTGTAAAATCAGAGTGTAACATTATCATGTAACATCAACATGTATCATCAAAATGTAACACCGACAAGCAACAAACTCATGTAACATCAACATGTAACATCAGAAAGTAACAACATCATGTTACAACAGCATGTAACATCAGAATGTAACATCATAATGTCACACCAACATGTACCAACAAAATGTAACATCAGCATGAAACCTCCTCATTCAACATCATCATGTAACAACCTCATGTAACATCAACACGCAACAAATTCGTGTAACATCAACATGTAACATCATAATGTAACATCATTATTTAACATCAACATGTATCATCAAAATGTAACATCAACATGTAACATACTCATGTAATATCATCACGCAACAACAGCATGTAACATCAGAATGTAACAACATCATGTAACACCATCATGAAACACCAAAATGTAACATCAACATGTGACATCCTCATGTAACATCATCATGCAAGAATTTCGTGTACCATCAGTATGTAAAATTATCACGTAACATCAACATGTATCATCAAAATGTAACATCAACATGTAACATACTCATGTAATATCATCACCTAACAACAGCATGTAACATCAGAATATACCATCATCATGTAACACCAACATGAAACATCAAAATGAAACATCAACATGTAACATCCTCATGTAACATCATCATTCAACAAATTCGTGTAACATCAGCATGTATCATTATCATGTAACATCAACATGTATCATCAAAATGTAACATCAACATAAAACATCCGCATGTAACATCACCATGTAACATCAGAATATAACATCATCATGTAACATCAACATGTTACATCGACATGTAACATCAACATGTAACATCCTCATGTAAAATCATCATACAACTACTTCATGTAACATCAGTATGTAACATCATCATGTAACATCAACATGTAATATCAAAATGTAATATCAACATGTAACATCAGAATTTAACATCATCATGTAACGCCAACATGTAACATGAAAATCTAACATTATCATGTAACATCCTCATATAACATCATCATGCAACCTCATCATGTAATATCAGTATGTAACATCATCATGTAACATCAACATCTATCATCAAAATGTAACATCAACATGTTATATGAGAATGTAACATCATCATGTAAAACAGCATGTAACATCAGAATGTAACTTCATCATGTAACACCAACATCAAACATCAAAACTTAAAATCAACATGTAACATCCTCATGTAACATCATTATGCAAATATTTCGTGTACCATCAGTATGTATCTTTATCATGTAACATCAACATGTATCGTCAAAATGTAACATCAACATGTAATACATTCATGTAACATCATCATGTAGGAACATCATGTAAAATGAGAATGCAACATCATCATGTAACACCAACATGTAACATCAAAATGTAACATTATCATGTAACATCCTCATATAACATCATCATGCAACAACATCATGTAACATCAGTATGTAACATCATCATGTAGCATAAACATGTAACATCAAAATATAACATCAACATGTTACGTCAGAATGTAACATCATCATGTAACACCAACATGTAACAACGAAATGTAACATCATCATGTAACATCCTCATGTAACATCATCATGCAACAAATTCGTGTAACATCAGAATGTAACATTATCATGTAACAACAACACGTATCATCAAAATGAAACATCCTTATATAACATTAACATGTATCATCAAAATATAACATCAACATGGAACATACTCATTTAATATCATCACGTAAAAACAGCTTGTAACATCCGAATGTAACAACATGATGTAACACCAACATGAAACATCAAAATGTAACATCAACATGTAACATCCACATGTAACATCATCATGCAAGAATTTCGTGTACCATCAGTATATAACATTATCATGTAACATCAACATGTAACAACAAAATGTAACAACAACATGTAACATCCTCATGTAACATCATCATGCAACAACATCATTTACCATCAGTATGTAACATCATCATGTAACATCAACATCTAACAACAAAATGTAACATCAACATCTAACAACAGCATGTAATATGATCATGCAACAACATCATGTAACATCAGTATGTAACATCATCATGTAACATCAACATGTAACATCAAAATGTAATATCAACATGTAACATCCTCATGTAACATCATCATGCAACAACATCATGTAACATCAGTATGTAACATCATCATGTAAAATCAACATGTAACAACAAAATGTAACATCAATATGTAACAACATCATGTAACATCATCATGCAACAACATCATGTAACACCAGTATATAACATCATCATGTAACATACAACTGTTACATCAAAATGAAACGTCAAAATGTAACATCAGAATGTAACAACCTCATGTCACATCAACATGTAACATCATCATGCAACAACATCATGTAACATCAGTATATAACATCACCATGTAACATCAACATATAACATCAAATTGTAACATCAACATGTAACATCAGAATGTAACATCATCATCTAACACCAACATGTAACATCAAAATGTAACATCAAAATGTAAGATTCACATGTAACATCATCATCTAAGAACATCATGTGGAATGAGAATGTAACATCACCATGTAACACCAACATGTAACAACAGAATTTAACATAAGAATGTAATGTCCTCATGTAACATCATCATGCAACAACATCATGTAACATCAGTATGTAACATCATCATGTAACATCAACATGTAACATCAAAATGTAACATCATCATGTAACAACCTCATGTAACATCATAATGCAACAACATCATGTAACATCAGTATGTAACATCATCATGTAACATCAACATGTAACATCAAAATGTAACATCAACTTGTAACATCAGAATGTAACATCATCATGTAACACCAATATGTAACATCCTCATGTCACATCATCATGTAACAACATCATGTAACATCAGTATGTAACATCATCATGTAACACCAACAACTAACAACGAAATGTAACATCATCATGCAACAACATCATGTAACATCAGTATATAACATCATCATGTAACATCAACATGTAACATCCTCATGTAACATCATCATGTAAAACAGCATGTAACATCAGAATGTAACATCTTCCTATAACATCAAAATGTAACATCAAAATGTAACATCAACATGTAACATCAAAATGTAACATCAACATGTAACGTCCTCATGTAACATCATCATGCAACAACATCATGTAACATCAGTATGTAACATCATCATGTAACATCAACATGTAACATCAAAATGTAACATCAACATGTTACATTAGAATGTAACATCATCATGCAACACCAACATGTAACAACCTATTGTAACATCAACATGTAACATCCTCATGTAACATCATCATCCAACAAATTCGTGTCACATCAGAATGTAACATTATCATGTAACATCAACATGTATCATCAAAATGTAACATCATTATTTAACATCAACATGTATCACCATAATTTAACATCAACATGTTACATACTCATGTAATATCATCACCTAACAACAGCATGTAACACCGGAATGTAACAACATCATGTCACACCAACATGAAACATCAAAATGTAACATCAACATGTAACATCCTCATGTAACATCATCATGCAAGAACATCATGTGAAATCAGAATGTAACAAAATCGTGTAACACAAACATGTAACATCAAAATGTAACATCAACATGTAACATCCCCATGTAAAATCATCATGCAACAACATCATGTAACATCAGTATATACATCATCATGTAACATCGACATGTAACATCAAAATGTAACATCAACATGTTACATCCTAATGTAACATCATAATGCAAGAACATCATGTGAAATCAGAATGTAACAAAATCGTGTAACACAAACATGTAACATCAAAATGTAACATCAACGTGTAACATCCTCATGTAACATCATCATGCAACAACATCATGTAACATCAGTATGTACATCATCATGTAACACCAACATGAAACATAAAAATGTAACATCAACATGTAATATCCTCATGTAACATCATCATGCAAGAACATCATGTGAAATCAGAATGTAACAAATTCGTGTAAAACAAACATGTAACATCAAAATGTAACATCAACATGTAACATCGTCATGTAACATCATCATGCAACAACATCATGTAAAATCCGTATGTATATCATCATGTAACATCAACATGTAACATCAAAATGTAACATCAACATGTTACATCAGAATGTAACAGCATCACGTAACACCAACATGTAACATCAAAATGTAACATCAACATGTAACATCCTCATGTAACATCATCATACAACAACATCATGTAACATCAGTATGTAACATCATCATGTAACATCAACATGTAACATCGAAATGTAATATCAACATGTAACATCCTCAGGTAACATCATCATGCAACAACATCATGTAACATCAGTATGTAACATCATCATGTAACATCAACATGTAACATCAACATGTAACATCATAATGTAACATACTCATGTAACATCATCATGTAAGAACATCATGTAAAATGAGAATGTAACATCATCATGTAACATCAACATGTAACATCAAAATCTAACATCAACATGTAACATCCTCATGTAACATCATCATGCAACAACATCATGTAACATCAGTATGCAACATCATCATGTAACATCAACATGTAACATCAAAATTTAACATCACATGTTACATCAGAATGTAACATCATCATGTAACACCAACAACTAACAACGAAATGTAACATCAACATGTATCAACAAAATTTAACATCATTATTTAACATCAACATGTATCATCATAATGTAACATCAACATGTAACATACTCATGTAATATTATCACGTAACAACAGCATGTAACATCCGAATGTAACAACATCATGTAACACCAATATGAAACATCAAAATGTAACATCAACATGTAACATCCTCATGTAACATCATCATGCAACAACATCATGTAACATCAGTATGTACATCATCATGTAAAATCAACATGTAACATGAAAATGTAACATCAACATGTAACATCCTAATGTAACATCATCATGCAAGAACATCATGTGAAATCAGAATGTAACAAAATCGTGTAAGACAAACATGTAACATCAAAATATAAGATCAATATGTAACATCGTCATGTAACATCATCATGCAACAACATCATGTAACATCAGTATATAACATAATCATGTAACATACAACTGTTAAACCAAAAGGAATCATCGAAATGTAACATCAGAATATAACATCATCATGTAACATCAACATGTAACATCATCATGCAACAACATCATGTAACATCAGTATATAACATCATCATGTAACATCAACATGTAACATCAAATTGTAACATCAACATGTAACATCAGAACGTAACATCATCATTTAACACCAACATATAACATCAAAATGTAACATCAACATGTAAGATCCTATTGTAATATCATCATGCAGCAACATGATGTAACATCAGTATGTAACATCCTCATGTAACACCAACATGTAACATCAGTATACACCATCATCACGTAACATCAACATGTATCATCAAAATGTAACATCAACATGTAACATCCTCATATAACATCATCATATAACATCAGAATGTAACATCATCATGTTACATCAACATGTAACATCGAAATGTATCATCAACATGTAACATCCTCATGTGACATCATCATACAACAATATCAGGTAACATCAGAATGTAACATCATCATGTAATATCAACATGTAACTTCGAAATGTAATATCAACATCTAACATCCTCATGTAACATCAGCATGCAACAAATTCGTGTAACATCAGAATGTAACATTCTCATGTAACATCATCATGCAACAACATCATGTAACATCAGTATGTAACATCATCATGTAACATCAACATGTAACATCAAAATTTAACATCAACATGTTACATTAGAATGTAACATCATCATGTAACACCAACATGTAACATCAAAATTGTAACATCAACATGTAACATCCTCATGTAACATCATCATCCAACAAATTCGTGTCACATCAGAATGTAACATTATCATGTAACATCAACATGTATCATCAAAATGTAACAGTCATTCTTTAAGATCAACATGTATCATCATAATTTAACATCAACATGTAATATTCTCATGTAATATCATCACCTAACAACAGCATGTAACACCGGAATGTAACAACATCATGTCACACCAACATGAAACATCAAAATGTAACATCAACATGTAACATCCTCATGTAACATCATCATGCAAGAACATCATGTGAAATCAGAATGTAACAAAATCGTGTAACACAAACATGTAACATCAAAATGTAAGATCAACATGTAACATCCCCATGTAAAATCATCATGCAACAACATCATGTAACATCAGTATATACATCATCATGTAACATCGACATGTAACATCAAAATGTAACATCAACATGTTACATCCTAATGTAACATCATAATGCAAGAACATCATGTGAAATCAGAATGTAACAAAATCGTGTAACACAAACATGTAACATCAAAATGTAACATCAACGTGTAACATCCTCATGTAACATCATCATGCAACAACATCATGTAACATCAGTATGTACATCATCATGTAACACCAACATGAAACATAAAAATGTAACATCAACATGTAATATCCTCATGTAACATCATCATGCAAGAACATCATGTGAAATCAGAATGTAACAAATTCGTGTAAAACAAACATGTAACATCAAAATGTAACATCAACATGTAACATCGTCATGTAACATCATCATGCAACAACATCATGTAAAATCCGTATGTATATCATCATGTAACATCAACATGTAACATCAAAATGTAACATCAACATGTTACATCAGAATGTAACAGCATCACGTAACACCAACATGTAACATCAAAATGTAACATCAACATGTAACATCCTCATGTAACATCATCATACAACAACATCATGTAACATCAGTATGTAACATCATCATGTAACATCAACATGTAACATCGAAATGTAATATCAACATGTAACATCCTCAGGTAACATCATCATGCAACAACATCATGTAACATCAGTATGTAACATCATCATGTAACATCAACATGTAACATCAACATGTAACATACTCATGTAACATCATCATGTAAGAACATCATGTAACATCAGAATGTAACATCATCATGTAACATCAACATGTAACATCAAAATGTAACATCAACATGTAACATCCTCATGTAACATCATCATGCAACAACATCATGTAACATCAGTATGTAACATCATCATGTAACATCAACATGTAACATCAAAATTTAACATCACATGTTACATCAGAATGTAACATCATCATGTAACACCAACAACTAACAACGAAATGTAACATCAACATGTATCAACAAAATTTAACATCATTATTTAACATCAACATGTATCATCATAATGTAACATCAACATGTAACATACTCATGTAATATTATCACGTAACAACAGCATGTAACATCCGAATGTAACAACATCATGTAACACCAATATGAAACATCAAAATGTAACATCAACATGTAACATCCTCATGTAACATCATCATGCAACAACATCATGTAACATCAGTATGTACATCATCATGTAAAATCAACATGTAACATGAAAATGTAACATCAACATGTAACATCCTAATGTAACATCATCATGCAAGAACATCATGTGAAATCAGAATGTAACAAAATCGTGTAAGACAAACATGTAACATCAAAATGTAAGATCAATATGTAACATCGTCATGTAACATCATCATGCAACAACATCATGTAACATCAGTATATAACATAATCATGTAACATACAACTGTTAAACCAAAAGGAATCATCGAAATGTAACATCAGAATATAACATCATCATGTAACATCAACATGTAACATCATCATGCAACAACATCATGTAACATCAGTATATAACATCATCATGTAACATCAACATGTAACATCAAATTGTAACATCAACATGTAACATCAGAACGTAACATCATCATTTAACACCAACATATAACATCAAAATGTAACATCAACATGTAAGATCCTATTGTAATATCATCATGCAGCAACATGATGTAACATCAGTATGTAACATCCTCATGTAACACCAACATGTAACATCAGTATACACCATCATCACGTAACATCAACATGTATCATCAAAATGTAACATCAACATGTAACATCCTCATATAACATCATCATATAACATCAGAATGTAACATCATCATGTTACATCAACATGTAACATCGAAATGTATCATCAACATGTAACATCCTCATGTGACATCATCATACAACAATATCAGGTAACATCAGAATGTAACATCATCATGTAATATCAACATGTAACTTCGAAATGTAATATCAACATCTAACATCCTCATGTAACATCAGCATGCAACAAATTCGTGTAACATCAGAATGTAACATTCTCATGTAACATCATCATGCAACAACATCATGTAACATCAGTATGTAACATCATCATGTAACATCAACATGTAACATCAAAATTTAACATCAACATGTTACATCAGAATGTAACATCATCATGTAACACCAACAAGTAACAACGAAATGTAACATCAACATGTAACATCCTCATGTAACATCATCATCCAACAAATTCGTGTAACATCAGAATGTAACATTATCATATAACATCAACAAGTATCAACAAAATTTAACGTCATTCTTTAAGATCAACATGTATCATCATAATGTAACATCAACATGTAATATTCTCATGTAATATCATCACGTAACAACAGCATGTAACATCCGAATGTAACAACATCATGTAACACCAACATGAAACATCAAAATGTAACATCAACATGTCTCATCCTCATGTAACATGATCATGCAAGAATTTCGTGTACCATCAATATGTAAAATTATCATGTAACATCAACATGTATCGTCAAAATGTAACATCAACATGTATCATACTCATGTAACATCATCATATAAGAACATCATGTGAAATCAGAATGTAACAAAATCATGTAACACCAACATGTAACAACAGCATGTAACATCAGAATGTAACATCATCCTGTAACACCAACATGTAACATCCTCATGTAACATCATCATGTAACAACATCATTTAACATCAGTATTTAACATCATCATGTAACATCAACACGTAATATCACAATGTAACATCAACATGTAACATCATCATGTAACATCATCATGTAACATCAACATGTAACATTAAAATGTAACATCAACATGTAACATCCTCATGTAATATCATCATGCAACAATATCATGTAACATCAGTATATAACATCATCATATAACATCAACATGTTACATCAAAATGTAACATCAAAATTTAACATCAGAATGTAACATCATCATGTACCATCAACATGTAACATCATCATGCAACAACATCATGTTGCATCAGTATGTAACATCATCCTGTAACATCAACATGGAACATCCTGATGTAACATCATCATAAAACAACATCATGTAACATCAGTATGCAACATCAACATGTAACATCAACATGTAACATCAGTATGTATCATCATCACTTAACAACAACATGTATCATCAACATGTAATATCAACATGAAAAATCCTCATATAACATCCTCATGTAACATCATCATACAAAAACATCATGTAATATCAGTATGAAACATCATCATGTAACATCAATATTTAACATCAGTATGTAAGATCATCACGTAACATCAACATGTAACATCGAAATGTAACATCAGCATGTAACATCAACATGTATCATGGAAATGTATCATCAACATCTAACATCCTCATGTAACATAATCATATAACAACATCATGTAACATCAACATGTATCATCAAAATATAATATCAACATGTAACATGATCATGTAACATCAACATGTATCATCAAAATGTATCATCAACATGTAACAACAGCATGTAACATAGGAATATAACATCATAATGTAACATCAACATGTAATATCCTCATGTAACTTCATCATGTAAGAGTATCATGTAACATCAGTATGTAACATCATCATGTAACATCAACATGTAACATCAAAATGTAAGATCGACATGCAACATTTGATTGGAACATCATCATGTAAAATCAATATGTATCATCAAAATTTAACATCAACATGTAACATAATCATGTAACATCAACATGTACCATCAAAATGTAACACCAACATGTAACATAATCATGTAACATAAACATGTATCATCAAAATTTAACATCAACATGAAACATCCTCATTTAATATCATCATGTAACCACATCATGTAACATTAGTTTATAACATCATCATGTAAAATCAACATGTAACATCAAAATGTAACATCAACATAAAACATTTGAATGTAACATCATCATGTATCTTCAACATGTATCATCAAAATTTAACATAAACATGTAACATCCTCATCTAACATCATCATGTAACAACATCATGTAACATCACTATGTAACAGCATCATGTAAAATCAATATGTAACATCAAAAAGTAACATCAACATGTAACATCAGAATGTAACAACATCATGTAACATCAACATGTAACATTAAAATATAACATCAACTTGTAACATCCTCATGTAACATCATCATGCAACAACATCATGTAACATCAGTATATATTATCCTCATGTAACATCAACATGTAATATGAAAATGTAACATCATCATGTAACAACAGCATGTAACATCAGAATGTGACAACATCATGTAACATCGACATGTAACATCATCATGCAACAACATCATGTAACATCAGTATATAACATCTTGATGTAACATCAACATGTAACTTCCTCAAGTAACATCATCATACAACAACATCATGTAACATCAGTATGTAACATCATCATGTAACATCACCATGTAACATCAGTATATACAATCATCACGTAACACCAACATGTATCATCAAAATGTAACATCAACATGTAACATCCTCATGTAACATCATCATGTAACATCAGAATTTAACATCATCACGTAACATCAACCTGTATCATCGAAATGTACCATCAACATCTAACATCCTCATGTAACATCAACATACAAAAACATCATGTAACATCAGTATGTAACATCAACATGTAACATCAACATGTATCATCAGTATGTAACACCATCATGAAACATCAACATGTAACGACGAAATGTAACTTCAGAATGTAACATCATCATGTAACATCAACATATAACATCGAAATGTAACATCAACATGTAACATCCTCATGTAACATCATCATGAAACAAATTCGTGTAACATCAGAATATAACATTATCATGTAACATAAACATGTATCATCAAAATGTAACATCAACATGTAACATCCTCATGTAACATCATGTAACATCAGAATGTAACATCATCATGTAACATCAACATGTAAAATCCTCATGTAACATCATCATGTAACATCAGAATGTAACATCATCATGTAATATCAACATGTAACATCGAAATGTATCATCAACATCTAACATCAACATGTAACATCGTCATGTATCATCAACATCTAACATTCTCATGTAACATCATCACACAACAACATCATGTAACATCAATATGTAACATCATCATGTAACATAAACATGTAACATCAGTATGTAACACCGTCATGTAACATCAACATGTAACATCCTCATGTTACATCATCATACAACAAAATCCTGTAACATCAGTATGTAACATAATCCTGTAACATCAACATGTATCATGAAAATGCATCATCAACGTGTAACAACAGCATGTAATACCAGAATGTAACATCATAATGTAACACCAACATGTAATATCCTCATGTAACTTCATCATGTAACAACATCATGTAACATCAGTATGTAACATCATCATGTAACATCAACATGTAACATCAAAATGTAACATCAACATGTAACATCCTCATTTAATATCATCATGTAACAACATCACGTAACATCAGAATATAACATCATCATGTAATATCAACATGTAAAATCAAAATGTAACATCAACATGTAACATTTGAATGTAACATCATCATGTATCATCAACATGTATCATCAAAATGTAACATAAACATGTAACATCCTCATCTAACATCATCATGTAACAACATCATGTAACATCAGAATGTAACATCATCATGTAACATGAATATGTATCATCATAATGTAACATCAACATGTAACATAATCATGTAACGTCAACATGTATCATCAAAATGTAACATCAACATGTATAATCCTCATTTAATATCATCATGTAACAACATCACGTACCATCAGAATATAACATCATCATGTAATATCAACATGTAACATCAAAATGTAACATCAACATGTAACATTTGAATGTAACATCATCATGTATCATCAACATGTATCATCAAAATGTAACATAAACATGTAACATCCTCATCTAACATCATCATGTAACAACATCATGTCACATCAGAATGTAACATCATCCTGTAACATCAACATGTAACATTAAAATATAACATCAACTTGTAACATCCTCATGTAACATCATCATGAAACAACATCATATAACATCAGCATATATTTTCCTCATGTAACATCAACATGTAATATGAAAATGTAATATCATCATGTAACAACAGCAGGTAACATCAGAATGTAACAACATCATGTAACACCAACATGAAACATCAAATTGTAACATCAACATGTAACATCCTCATGTAACATCATCATGCAAGAATTTCGTGAAACATCAGTATGTAACATCATCATGTAACATCAACATGTATCGTCAAAATGTAACATCAACATGTAACATACTCATGTAACATCATCATGTAAGAACATCATGTGAAATCAGAATGTAACAAAATCATGTGACACCAACATGTAACATCAAAATGTAACATCAACATGTAAAATCCTCATGTAATATCATCATGCACCAACATCATGTAACATCAGTATGTAACATCATCTTGTAACATCAACATGTAAAATCAAAATGTAACATCAACATGTTACATAAGAATATAACATCATTATGTAATACCAACATGTAACATGAAAATATAACATCAAGATGTAACATCCTCATGTAACATCATCATGCCACAACATCATGTAACATCAGTATGTAAAATCATCATGTAACATCAAAATGTAACATCGAAATGTAATATCAACATCTAACATCCTCATGTAACATCATCATGCAACAACATCATGTAACATCAGCATATATTGTCCTCATGTATCATCAACATCTAACAACATAATGTAACATCAACATGTAACAACAGCATGTAACATCATCATGTAACATCAACATGTAACATTAAAATGTAACATCCACATGTAACATCCTCATGTAACATCATGATGCAACAACATCATGTAACATCAGTATATAACAACATAATCTAACATCAACATGTTACATCAAAATGTAACATCAAAATATAACATCAGAATGTAACATTATCATGTAACATCAACATGTAATATCATCATGCAACAACATCATGTAACATCAGTATATAACACCATCATTTAACATCAATATGTTACATCAAAATGTAACATCAAAATGTAACATCAAAATGTAACATCAGAATGTGACATCATCATGTAACATCAGTACGTAACATCATCATGTAACATCAACATGTAACATCAAAATGTAACATCAACATGTAAAATTTGAATGTAACATCATCATGTTACATCAATATTTATCATCAAAATGTAACATAAAATTGTAACATCCTCATCTAACATAATCATGTAACAACATCATGTAACATAACTATGTAACAGCATCATGTAACATCAACACGTAACATCAAAAATTAACATCAACATGTAACATTTGAATGTAACATCATCATGTATCATCAACATGTATCATCAAAATGTAACATAAACATGTAACATCCTCATCTAACATCATCATGTAACAACATCATGTAACATCAGAATGTAACATCATCATGTAACATCAACATGTAACATCAAAATATAACATCAACATGTAACATCCTCATGTAACATCATCATGCAACAACATCATGTAATATCAGCATATATTTTCCTCATGTAACATCAACATGTAATATGAAAATGTAACATCATCATGTAACAACAGCATGTAACATCAGAATGTAACAACATCATGTAACACCAACATGTAACATCGAAATGTAATATCAACATCAAACATCCTCATGTAACATCATCATGCAACAACATCATGTAATATCAGCATATATTTCCCTCATTTATCATCAACATCTAACGACAAAATGTAACATCAACATGTAACAACAGCATGTAACATCATCATGTAACATCAACATGTAACATTAAAATGTAACATCCACATGTAACATCCTCATGTAACATCATGATGCAACAACATCATGTAACATCAGTATATAACATCATCATCTAACACCAACATGTTAGATCAAAATGTAACATCAAAATGTAACATCAGAATGTAACATTATCATGTAATATCAACATGTAATATCATCATGCAACAACATCATGTAACATCAGTATATAACACCATCATTTAACATCAATATGTTACATCAAAATGTAACATCAAAATGTAACATCAGAATGTAACATCCTCATGTAACATCAGTATGTAACATCATCATGTAACATCATGTAACATCGTCATGTAACATCAACATGTAACATCAGTATATGCCATCATCACGAAACATCAACATGTATCATCAAATTGTAACATCAACATGTAACAACATAATGTAATATCATCATGTAAAACCAACATGTAACATCAAAATGTAACATCAAAATATAACATCAACATGTAACAACAGCATGTAATATCAGAATGTAACATCATGCTGTAACAACGAAATGTAATATCCTCATGTAATATCATCATGTAAAAACATCATGTAACTTCAGTATGTAACATCATCATGTAACATCAACATGTAATATCCTCATGTAACATCATCATACAACAACATCATGTAACATCAATATGTAACATCATCATGTAACATCAACATAAAACATCAAAATGCAACATCATCATGTAACATCAACATGTAACAACCTCATGTAACATCATCATACAACAACATCATGTAACATCAACATGTAACATCAGAATGTAACATCATCATGTAACATCAACATGTAACATTAAAATATAACATCAACTTGTAACATCCTCATGTAACATCATCATGCAACAACATCATGTAATATCAGCATATATTTTCCTCATGTAACATCAACATGTAATATGAAAATGTAACATCCTCATGTAACGACAGCATGTAACATCAGAATGTAACAACATCATGTATCACCAACATGAAATATCAAATTTTAACATCAACATGTAACATCCTCATGTAACATCATCATGCAAGAATTTCGTGTGCCATCGGTATGTAACATTATCATGTAACATCAACATGTATCGTCAAAATGTAACACCAACATGTTACATACTCATGTAACATCATCATGTAAGAACATCATGTGAAATCAGAATGTAACAAAATCATGTGACACCAACATGTAACATCAAAATGTAACATCAACATGTAACATCCTCATGTAACATCATCAATCACCAACATCATGTAACATCAGTATGTAACATCATCTTGTAAAATCAACATATAACATCAAAATGTAACATCAACATGTTACATAAGAATGTAACATTATCATGAAATAACAACATATAACATGAACATGTAACATCAAGATGTACAGCCTCATGTAACATCATCATGCCACAACATCATGTAACATCAGTATGTAAAATCATCATGTAACATCAACATGTAACATCGAAATGTAATATCAACATCAAACATCCTCATGTAACATCATCATGCAACAACATCATGTAATATCAGCATATATTTCCCTCATTTATCATCAACATCCAACGACAAAATGTAACATCAACATGTAACAACAGCATGTAACATCATCATGTAACATCAACATGTAACATTAAAATGTAACATCCACATGTAACATCCTCATGTAACATCATGATGCAACAACATCATGTAACATCAGTATATAACATCATCATCTAACACCAACATGTTACATCAAAATGTAACATCAAAATGTAACATCAGAATGTAACATTATCATGTAACATCAACATGTAATATCATCATGCAACAACATCATGTAACATTAGTATATAACACCATCATTTAACATCAATATGTTACATCAAAATGTAACATCAAAATGTAACATCAAAATGTAACATCAGAATGTAACATCATCATGTAACATCAGTATGTAACATCATCATGTAACATCAACATGTAACATCAGTATATACCATCATCACGTAACATCAACATGTATCATCAAATTGTAACATCAACATGTAACAACATAATGTAACATCATCATGTAAAACCAACATGTAACATCAAAATGTAACATCAAAATATAACATCAACATGTAACAACAGCATGTAACATCATCATACAACAACATCATGTAACATCAGTATGTAACATCATCATGTAACATCAACATGTAACATCAAAATGTATCATCAACATGTAACAACACCATGTAACATCAGAATTTAAAGTCATAATGTAACACCAACATGTAATATCCTCGTGTAACATCATCATGTAACAACAACGAGTAACATCCATATGTAACATCATCATGTAACATCAACATGTAACATCAAAATGTAAATTCAACATGTAATATTATCATGTAACATCAACATGTAACATCAAAATGTAACATCAACATGTAACATCCTCATGTAACATCATCATACAACAATATCATGTAACATCAGTATGTAACATCATCATGTAACATCAACATGTAACATCAAAATGTATCATCAACATGTAACAACACCATGTAACATCAGAATTTAAAATCATAATGTAACACCAACATGTAATATCCTCGTGTAACATCATCATGTAACAACAACGTGTAACATCCATATGTAACATCATCATGTAACATCAACATAAAACATCAAAATGCAACATCATCATGTAACATTTGAATGTAACATCATCATGTAACATCAAAATGTATCATCAAAATGTAACATCAACATGTAACATAATCATGTAACATCAACATGTAACAACCTCATCTAACATCATCATGTAACAACATCATGTAACATCAGTATATAACATCATCATGCAACATCAACATAAAACAACAAATTGCAACATCATCATGTAACATTTGAATGTAACATCATCATGTAACAAAAAAATGTATCATCAAAATGTATCATCACCATGTAACATCCTCATCTAACATCATCATGTAACAACATCATGTAACACCATTATGTAACAGCATCATGTAACAACAACATGTAACATCCAAATGTAAAATCAACATGTAACATCAGGATGTAACATCATCATGTAACATCAACATGTAACATCAAAATGTAACATCAACATGTAACAACAGCATGTAACATCAGAATGTAACATTATGCTGTAACACCGAAATGTAATATCCTCCTGTAATATCATCATGTAAAAACATCATGTAACTTCAGTATGTAACATCATCATGTAACATCAACATGTAACATCAATATGTAACATCATCATGTAACATCAACATGTAACATCCTCATGTAACATCATCATACAACAACATCATGTAACATCAGTATGTAACATCATCATGTAACATCAACATGTAACATCAAAATGTATCATCAACATGTAACAACACCATGTAACATCAGAATTTAAAATCATAATGTAACACCAACATGTAATATCCTCGTGTAACATCATCATGTAACAACAACGTGTAACATCCATATGTAACATCATCATGTAACATCAACATGTCACATCAAAATGTAAAATCAACATGTTAAATTCTCATGTATTATAATATGAACAACATCATGTAACATCAGAATGTAACATCAACATGTAACATAATCATGTAACATCAACATTTATCAACAAAATGTAACATAAACATGTAACATCCTCATCTAACATCATCATGTAACAACATCATGTAACATCAGTATGTAACAACATCATGTAACATCAACATTTAACATCAAAATATAACGTCATCATAAAAAATTTGAATGTATCATCATCATGTAACATTAACATGTATCATCAAAATATAACATCAACATGTAACATCCTCATCTAACATCATCATGTAACAACATCATGTAACATCAGTATGTAACAGCATCATGTAACAGCAACATATATCATCAAAATGTATCATCAACATGTTACATCAGAATGTAACATCATAATGTAACACCAACATGTATCATCAAAATGTAACATCAACATGTAACAACAGCATGTAACATCAGAATGTCACATCATGCTGTAACACCGAAATGTAATATCCTCATGTAATATCATCATGTAACAACATCATGTAACTTCAGTATGTAACATCATCATGTACCATCAACATGTAACATCAGTATGTAACATCATCATGTAACATCAACATGTAACATCCTCATGTAACATCATCATGCAACAACATCATGTAACATCAGTATGTAACATCATCATGTAACATCAACATGTAACATCAAAATGTATCATCAACATGTAACAACAGCATGTAACATCAGAATGTTACATCATAATGTAAAACCAAAATGTAATATCCTCATGTAACATCATCATGTAACAACATCATGTAACATCAATATGTAACATCATCATGTAACAACAACATGTTACATCAAAATGTAAAATCAACATATAACATTATCATGTAACATCAAAATGTATCATCAAAATGTAACATCAACATGTAACATAATCATGTAACATCAACATGCATCATCAAAATGTAACATCAACATGTAACATCCTCATCTGACATCATCATGTAAGAACATCATGTAACATCAGTATGTAACATCATCATGTAACATCAACATGTAACATCAGAATGTAACATAATCATGCAACATTTGAATGTAACATTATCATGTAACATCAACATGTAACAATAAAATATAACATCAACTTCTAAGATCCTAATGTAACATCATCATGCAACAACATCATGTAACATCAGTATATATTATCCTCATGTAACATCAACATATAATATGAAAATGTAACATCAACATGTATCATCAAAATGTAACATCAACATGTAACATCCTCATCTAACATCATCATACAACAACATCATGTAACATCAGTATGTAACATCATCATGTAACATCAACATGTAACATCAAAATGTATCATCAACATGTAACAACAGCATCTTACATCAGAATGTAACATCATAATGTAACACCAACATGTAATATCCTCATGTAACATCATCATGTAACAACATCATGTAACATCAACATGTAACTTCAAAATGTAACATTATCATGTAACATTCGAATGTAACATCATCATCTAACATCAACATGTATCATCAAAATGTAACATCAACATGTAACATCAAAATGTAACATCAACATGTAACATCCTCATCTAACATCATCATGTAAAAACAGCATGAAACATAAGAATGTAACAACATCATTTAACACCAACATGTTACATCAAAATGTAAAATCAACATCTAACATCCGCATGTAAGATCATCATGCAACAACATCATGTAACATCAGTTTGTAACATCATCATGTAACATTAACATGTAACATCAAAATGTAACATCAACATGTTACATCAGAATGTAACGTCATCATGTAACACCAACATGTAACATCAAAATGTAACATCAAGATGAAACATCCTCATGTAACATCATCATGACACAACATCATGTATCATCAGTATGTAAGATCATCATGTAACATCAACATGTAACATCGAAATGTAATATTAACGTGTAACATCCTCATGTAACATCATCATGCAACAACATCATGTAACATCAGTATGTAACATCATCATGTAACATCAACATCTAACAACAAAATGTAACATCAACATGTAACAACAGCATGTAACATCAGAATGTAACATCATACTGTAACACCAACATGTAATATCCTCATGTTACATCATCATATAACAACATCATGTAACACCAATATGTAACATCTTCATGTAACATCAACATGTAACATTATCATGTAACATCAACATGTAACATCGAAATGTAACATTAACGTGTAACATCCTCATGTTACATTATCATGTAACAACATTATGTAACATCAATATGTAACATCATAATGTAACATCATCATATAATATCAACATGTAACATTAAAATGTAACATCAACATGTAATATCCTCATGCAACATCATGATGCAACAACATCATGTAACATCAGTATATAACATCATCATGTAACATCCTCATGTTACATCATCATGCAACAACATCATGTAACATCAGAATGTAACATTATCATGTAACATCAACATGTAAAATCATCATGAAGCAACATCATGTAACATCAGTATATAACATCATCATTTAACATCAACATGTTACATCAAAACGTAGCATCCAAAATGTAACATCAAAATGTAACATCAGAATGTAACATCATCATGTAACATCAGCATGTAACATCATCATGTAACATCAACATGTAACATCAATATATACCATCATCACGTAAAATCAACATGTAACATGAAATTGTAACATCAACATGTAACATCAAAATGTAACATCAACATGTAACATCCTCATCTAACATCATCATGTAAAAACAGCATCAAACATCAGAATGTAACAACATCATGTAACACCAACATGTTACATCATGCTGTAACACCGAAATGTAATATCCTCATGTACTATCATCATGTAATAACATCATGTAACATCAGTATGTAACATCATCATGTAACATCAACATGTAACATCAAAATTTAACATCAACTTGTATCATCAAAATGTAACATCATCATGTAACACCAACATGTATCATCAAAATGTAACATCAACATGTAACATCCTCATGTAACATCATCATTCAACAACATCATGTAACATCAGTATGTAACATCATCATGTAACATCAACATGTAACATCAAAATGTATCATCAACATGTAACACAGCATCTTACATCAGAATGTAACATCATAATGTAACACCAACATGTAATATCCTCATGTAACATCATCATGTAACAACATCATGTAACATCAACATGTAACTTCAAAATGTAACATTATCATGTAACATTCGAATGTAACATCATCATCTAACATCAACATGTATCATCAAAATGTAACATCAACATGTAACATCAAAATGTAACATCAACATGTAACATCCTCATCTAACATCATCATGTAAAAACAGCATGAAACATAAGAATGTAACAACATCATTTAACACCAACATGTTACATCAAAATGTAAAATCAACATCTAACATCCGCATGTAAGATCATCATGCAACAACATCATGTAACATCAGTTTGTAACATCATCATGTAACATTAACATGTAACATCAAAATGTAACATCAACATGTTACATCAGAATGTAACGTCATCATGTAACACCAACATGTAACATCAAAATGTAACATCAAGATGAAACATCCTCATGTAACATCATCATGCCACAACATCATGTATCATCAGTATGTAAGATCATCATGTAACATCAACATGTAACATCGAAATGTAATATTAACGTGTAACATCCTCATGTAACATCATCATGCAACAACATCATGTAACATCAGTATGTAACATCATCATGTAACATCAACATCTAACAACAAAATGTAACATCAACATGTAACAACAGCATGTAACATCAGAATGTAACATCATACTGTAACACCAACATGTAATATCCTCATGTTACATCATCATATAACAACATCATGTAACACCAATATGTAACATCATCGTGTAACATCAACATGTAACATTATCATGTAACATCAACATGTAACATCGAAATGTAACATTAACGTGTAACATCCTCATGTTACATTATCATGTAACAACATTATGTAACATCAATATGTAACATCATAATGTAACATCATCATATAATATCAACATGTAACATTAAAATGTAACATCAACATGTAATATCCTCATGCAACATCATGATGCAACAACATCATGTAACATCAGTATATAACATCATCATGTAACATCCTCATGTAACATCATCATGCAACAACATCATGTAACATCAGAATGTAACATTATCATGTAACATCAACATGTAAAATCATCATGAAGCAACATCATGTAACATCAGTATATAACATCATCATTTAACATCAACATGTTACATCAAAACGTAGCATCCAAAATGTAACATCAAAATGTAACATCAGAATGTAACATCATCATGTAACATCAGCATGTAACATCATCATGTAACATCAACATGTAACATCAATATATACCATCATCACGTAAAATCAACATGTAACATGAAATTGTAACATCAACATGTAACATCAAAATGTAACATCATCATGTAACACCAACATGTAACATCAAAATGTAACATCAACATGTAACAACAGCATGTAACATCAGAATGTAACATCATGCTGTAACACCGAAATGTAATATCCTCATGTACTATCATCATGTAACAACATCATGTAACTTCACTATGTAACATCATCATGTAACAACATCATGTAACATCAGTATGTAACATCATCATGTAACATCAACATGTAACATCAGAATGTAACATAATCATGCAACATTTGAATGTAACATTCTCATGTAACATCAACATGTAACAATAAAATATAACATCAACTTGTAAGATCCTAATGTAACATCATCATGCAACAACATCATGTAACATCAGTATATATTATCCTCATGTAACATCAACATATAATATGAAAATGTAACATCAACATGTATCATCAAAATGTAACATCAACATGTAACATCCTCATCTAACATCATCATACAACAACATCATGTAACATCAGTATGTAACATCATCATGTAACATCAACATGTAACATCAAAATGTATCATCAACATGTGACAACAGCATGTTACATCAGAATGTAACATCATAATGTAACACCAACATGTAATATCCTCATGTAACATCATCATGTAACAACATCATGTAACATCAACATGTAACTTCAAAATGTAACATCATCATGTAACATTTGAATGTAACATCATCATGTAACATCAACATGTATCATTAAAATGTAACATCTACATGTAACATCCTCATCTGACATCATCATATAACAACATCATGTAACATCAGTATGTAACAGCATCATGTAACATAAACATGTAACATCAAAATGTAACATCAACATGTTACATCAGAATGTAACGTCATCATGCAACAACATCATGTAACATCAGTATGTAACATCATCATGTAACATTAACATGTAACATCAAAATATAACTTCAACATGTTAATAATAATAATAATAATAATAATAATAATAATTTATTCTCAAATAACTAAGTTACAAGAGTCACGCCAGTTTACAGGCTAGATCAAATTGTCACAAATGCTTTCACAATTACGGTAAAAGTTATAGCAGTTAAATTAGGTATAAGAGACAGTTTCAGATTGCATATTTACACCATATCACTGACAGAAACAGTATTATACAGCCACATTTTCAATATTAGAGTACAAATGAGGAAGGTGCACAATAGGTTCTATTGGCGATTGTCCGAGATCAATAGTGAATTTGTTGGGAAAGGTCATATGGAACGCGCTTGATACGAGCTGTGATCCAGACAGTCATGTACATTGGGTGCATGTTCCCTAGAGTAGCCAAGGATTTCCCACCGTGAATGGGGTCCTGAAAAGGAGAAGAGAGAGAGAGAGAGAAAAAGGCAGCAGTGTGGCAAGTGTATATATATAACCAAAGCACTACTTAACCTGTCATGTTGAAGTAGTCAATACAGTAGTAAGTCAAGATAAAATTCATACTGACCACTTAAATTAAAGTAAATTATGGGAATATAAGAATATAACGCACAGATAAAGGAGTACAGCAAAAAGAAGGGAGAGTTGTGCAGTGTCAGGTGGATAGAAGAGAAGTCGAAGTAGGAAGCCGGATTTATGTACGTTGAAATGGAAATTCTAGTTAAAAGAGTAGAGTTTGTAAAAATAAAAATTTAATGAATAAAATCTCGCACTGTCTAACTGTTTTTTTCTATATTATTGAATGCCAACCTCTAAGTCATACTGTTAACATCACAATGTAACATCAACATGTTACATCAGAATGTAACATCATCATGTAACATCAACATGTAACATCATAATGTAACATCAAGATGTAACATCAGAATGTAACATCATCATGTAACATCAACATGTAACATCGAAATGTAACATCAACATGTAACATACTCATGTAACATCATCATGTAAGAACATCATGTGAAATCAGAATGTAACAAAATCATGTATCACCAACATGTAACATCACAATGTAACATCAACATGTAACAACAGCATGTAACATCAGGATGTAACATCATGCTGTAACACCGAAATATAATATCCTCATGTAATATCATCATGTAACAACATCATGTAACTTCAGTATGTAACATCATCATGTAACATCAACATGCATCATCAAAATGTAACAACAACAAGTAACATAATCATGTAACATCAACATGTATCATCAAAATGTAACATCAACATGTAACATCCTCATCTAACATCATCATGTAACAACATCATGTATTATCAGCATGTACCATCACCACGTAACATCATCATGTAACATCAAAATGTAACATCAACATGTAACATCATAATGTAACATCATCATGTATTACCAAAATGCGACATCAAAATGTAACATCCTCATGTAACATCAATATGTAATATGGAATGTAACATCATCATGCAACAACAGCATGTAACATCAGAATAAAACAACATCATATAACACCAAAATCAAACATCTAATTGTAACAACAACATGTTACATCGTCATGTAAAATCATCATTCAAGATTTTCGTGTACCATCAGAATTTAACATCATAATGTAACATCAGCATGTATCGTCAAAATGTAACATCAACATGTAACATCCTCATGTAACATCATCATACAACAACATCATGTAATATCAGTATGTAACATCATCATGTAACATCAACATGTAACATCAAAATGTATCATCAACATGTAACAACACCATGTAACACCAGAATTTAAAATCATAATGTAACACCAACATGTAATATCCTCGTGTAACATCATCATGTAACAACAACGTGTAACATCCATATGTAACATCATCATGTAACATCAACATGTAACATCAAAATGTAAAATCAACATGTAATATTATCATGTAACATCAACATGTAACATCAAAATGTAACATCAACATGTAACATAATCATGTAACATCAACATTTATCAACAAAATGTAACATAAACATGTAACATCCTCATATAACATCATCATGTAACAACATCATGTAACATCAGTATGTAACAACATCATGTAACATCAACATTTAACATCAAAATGTAACGTCATCATCTAACATTTGAATGTATCATCATCATGTAACATTAACATGTATCATCAAAATATAACATCAACTTGTAACATCCTCATCTAACATCATCACATAACAACATCATGTAACATCAGTATGTAACAGCATCATGTAACAGCAACATATAACATCAAAATGTAACATCAACATATAACATCAGAATGTAACATCATAATGTAACACCAACATGTATCATCAAAATGTAACATCAACATGTAACAACAGCATGTAAAATCAGAATGTCACATCATGCTGTAACACCGAAATGTAATATCCTCATGTAATATCATCATGTAACAACATCATGTAACTTCAGTATGTAACATCATCATGTACCATCAACATGTAACATCAGTATGTAACATCATCATGTAACATCAACATGTAACATCCTCATGTAACATCAACATACATCAACATCATGTAACATCAGTATGTAACATCATCATGTAACATCAACATGTAACATCAAAATGTATCATCAACATGTAACAACAGCATGTAACATCAGAATGTTACATCATAATGTAACACCAAAATGTAATATCCTCATGTAACATCATCATGTAACAACATCATGTAACATCAATATGTAACATCATCATGTAACAACAACATGTTACATCAAAATGTAAAATCAACATATAACATTATCATGTAACATCAAAATGTATCATCAAAATGTAACATCAACATGTAACATAATCATGTAACATCAACATGTATCATCAAAATGTAACATCAACATGTAACATCCTCATCTAACATCATCATGTAACAACATCATGTAACATCAGTATGTAACATCATCATGTAACATCAACATGTAACATCAGAATGTAACATAATCATGTAACATTTGAATGTAACGTTATCATGTAACATCAACATGTAACATTAAAATATAACATCAACTTGTAAGATCCTAATGTAACATCATCATGCAACAACATCATGTAAAATCAGTATATATTATACTCATGTAACATCAACATATAATATGAAAATGTAACATCAACATGTATCATCAAAATGTAACATCAACATGTAACATGCTCATCTAACATCATCATACAACAACATCATGTAACATCAGTATGTAACATCATCATGTAACACCAACATGTAACATCAAAATCTATCATCAACATGTAACAACAGCATGTTACATCAAATGTAACATCATAATGTAACACCAACATGTAATATCCTCATGTAACATCATCATGTAACAACATCATGTAACATCAACATGTAACTTCAAAATGTAACATCATCATGTAACATTTGAATGTAACATCATCATGTAACATCAACATGTATCATTAAAATGTAACATCTACATGTAACATCCTCATCTGACATCATCATATAACAACATCATGTAACATCAGTATGTTACAGCATCATGTAACAGCAACATATAACATCAAAATGTAACATCAACATGTAACATCAGAATGTAACATCATAATGTAACACCAACATGTATCATCAAAATGTAACATCAACATGTAACAACAACATGTAACATCAGAATGTCACATCATGCTGTAACACCGAAATGTAATATCCTCGTGTAATATCATCATGTAACAACATCATGTAACTTCAGTATGTAACATCATCATGTAACATCAACATGTAACATCAGTATGTAACATCATCATGTAACATCAACATGTAACATCCTCATGTAACATCAAAATGTAACATCAACATGTAACATAATCATGTAACATCAACATGTATCATCAAAATGTAACATCAACATGTAACATCCTCATCTAACATCATCATGTAACAACATCATGTAACATCAGTATGTAACATCATCATGTAACATCAACATGTAACATCAGAATGTAACATAATCATGCAACATTTGAATGTAACATTATCATGTAACATCAACATGTAACATTAAAATATAACATCAACTTGTAAGATCCTAATGTAACATCATCATGCAACAACATCATGTAACATCAGTATATATTATCCTCATGTAACATCAACATATAATATGAAAATGTAACATCAACATGTATCATCAAAATGTAACATCAACATGTAACATCCTCATCTAACATCATCATACAACAACATCATGTAACATCAGTATGTAACATCATCATGTAACATCAACATGTAACATCAAAATGTATCATCAACATGTAACAACAGCATGTTACATCAGAATGTAACATCATAATATAACACCAACATGTAATATCCTCATGTAACATCATCATGTAACAACATCATGTAACATCAACACGTAACTTCAAAATGTAACATCATCATGTAACATTTGAATGTAACATCATCATGTAACATCAACATGTATCATCAAAATGTAACATCTACATGTAACATCCTCATCTGACAACATCATATAACAACATCATGTAACATCAATATGTAACAGCATCATGTAACATCAACATGTAACATCAAAATGTAACATCAACATGTACTCCTT
>OX103972.1:46720342-46749903 GCA_944470395.2 Schistosoma turkestanicum | reverse complement strand
AAATGTAACAACAACATATACCATCATCATGTAACCTCATAATGCATCAATATCATGTAACATCATAATGAAACATTATCATGTAACATCCTCATGTAACATCATCATGTAAAAAGATCATGTAACATCCGAATGTAACATCGTCATGTAACAACAACATTTAACATCAAAATGTATCATCAACATGTAACATCCTCATGTAACGTCATCATGTAATAACATCATGTAACATCAGAATATAGCATCCTCATGTAAAATCAACATGTAACATCTAAATGTTACATCAACATGGAATATCCTCATGTAACATCATCCTCCAGCAACATCATGTAGTAATAGTATGTAACATCATCATGTATCATCAACATGTTACATTAAAATGTAAAATCAAAATGTAAAATTCTCATGTAATATCATCATGCAACAACATCACGTAACATCAGAATTTTACATCATCCTGTAACATCAACATGTTACATCAAAATGCAAAATCAACATGTAAGATTCTCATGTAATATCATCATGCAACAACATCATGTAACATCAGAATGCAAAATCATCATGTAACATCAACATGTAACATCAAAATATAACAACAACATATACCATCATCATGTAACCTCATAATGCATCAATATCATGTAACATCAGAATGAAACATTATCATGTAACATCAAACGGTATCATCAAAATGTAACAGCAACATTTAAGATTCTACTGTTACATCATCACGAAAAAACATCATGTAACATGAGAATGTAACATCATCATGTAACATCCTCATGTAACATCATCATGTAACAACATCATGTAACATCACAATATAACATCATCATGTAACATCAACATGTATCATCAAAATGTAACATCAACATGTAACATCCTCATGTCACCTCATCATGCAACAACATCATGTAACAACAGAATGTAACATCATCATGTAACATCAAGATGTATCGTCAAAATGTAACATCAACATGTAACATTCTACTGTTACCTCATCACGAAACAACATCATGTATCATAAGAATGTAACATCATCATGTAACATCAACATGTAACGTCAAAATGTAACATCAACATGTTACAATCTACTGTTACATCATCACGAAACGACATCATGTAACATCAGAATATAACATCATCATGTAACATCAGCATGTGTCATCAAAATGTAACATCAACATGTAACATCCTCATGTCACCTTCTCATGCAACAACATCATGTAACATCAGAATGTAACATCATCATGTAACATCAACATGTATCCTCAAAATGTAACATCAACATGTAACATTCTACTGTTACATCATCACGAAACAACATCATGTATCATCAGAATGTAGCATCATCATGTAACATCAACATGTAACGTCAAAATGTATCATCAACGTGTAACATCCTAATGTTACATCATCATGCATCAATATCATGTAACAATAAAATGTAACGTCATCATGTAACGTCAACATGTAACTTCAAAATGTAACATCAACAAGAAACACCCTCATGTAACATCATCATGCATTAACATCATGTAACCTCCAAATTTAACATCAACATGTAACATCTTCATGTAACAACATCATGTAACAACATGTTACATCATCATGTAACAACAACATTTAACATCAGAATGTAACATCAACATGTAACATCCTCATGTATCCTCATCGTCCAACAAATTCGTGTAACATCAGAATGTAACATTATCATGTAACATCCTCATGTATCATCATCATGTAACAAGATCATGTAACATCCGAATGTAACATCGTCATGTAACATCAACATGTAACATCAAAATGTATCATCAACATGTAACATCCTCGTGTAACATCCTCATGTCACATCATCATGTACCAACAACATGTAACATCAGAATATAGCATCCTCATGTAAAATCAACATGTAACATCTAATTGTATCATCAACATGTAACATCCTCATGTAACATCCTCGTGTAACATCATCCTGCAGCGACATCATCTAGTATTACTACGTAACATCATCATGTATAATCAACATGTTATATCAAAATGTTCCATCCTCATATAATATGATCATGCAACAACATCATGTCACATCAGAATGTAACATTTTCCTGTAACATCAACATGTATCATCAAAATGTAAAATCAACATGTAACATCCTTATGTTACATCATCACGTAACAACATCATGTAACATCAAAATGTAACATCATCATGTAGCATCAACATGTTACATCAAAATATAACATCAACATATAACATCATTATGTAACATCATCATGGAAAATCATCATGCAACAACATCATGTAACATCAGAATATAGCATCCTCATGTAAAATCAACATGTAACATCTAATTGTTACATCAACATGTAGTATCCTCATGTAACATCCTCATGTAACATCAGCCTCCAGCAACATCATGTAGTAATAGTATGTAACATCATCATGTATCATCAACATGTTACATCAAAATGTAAAATCAACATGTAAAATTCTCATGTATTATCATCATGCAACAACATCATGTTACATCAGAATGTAACATCATCATCTAACATCAACATGTAACATTCTAATGATACATTATCACGCAACAACCTCATGTAACATTAAAATGTAACATCATCATGTAACATCAACATGTAACATCAATATATAACATCAACATGTAACATCCTCATGTAACATCATCATGCAACAACATCATGTAACCTGAGAATGCAACATCAAAATGAAATATCCTCATATAACATCATCATGTAGCATCAACATGTTACATCAAAATATAACATCAACATATAAAATCAATCTGTAACATCATCATCGAAAATCATCATGCAACAATATCATGTAACATCAGAATATAGCATCCTCATGTAAAATCAACATGTATCATCTAAATGTCACACCAACATGTAACATCCTCATGTAACATCATCATGTAACAACACCATGTAACATCAGAATGTAACATCATCATGTAACATCAACATGTAACATCCTCATGTTACATCATCATGCAACAACATCATGTAACATCAGAATGTAACATCAACATGTAACATCCTCATGTAACATCATCATGCAACAACATCATGTAACATCAGAATGTAACATCATCATGTAACATCCAAATGTTACATCAAAATGCAAAATCTACATGTTAAATACTCACGTAATAGCATCATGCAACAACATCATGTAACATCAGAATGCAACATCATCATGTAACATCAACATGTAACATCAAAATGTAACATCAACATGTAACATCCTCATGTAACCTCATCATGCAACAAATTCGTGTAACATCAGAATGTAACCTTATCATGTAACATTATCATGTAACATCAACATGTATCATCAAAATGTAACAACAACATATACCATCCTCATGTAACCTCATCATGCATCAACATCATGTAACATCAGAATGTAACATTATCATGTTACATCAAACGGTATCATCAAAATGTAACACCAACATATATGATTCTACTGTTACATCATCACGAAACAACACCATGTAACCTCAGAATTTAACATCAACATGTAACATCCTCACGTAACAACATCATGTAACATCATAATGTAACATCATCATGTAACAAGAACATGTAACATCAGAATGTAACATCAACATGTAGAATCCTCATGTAACCTCATCATGCTGCAACATCATGTAACATCAGAATGTAACATTATCATGTAACATCAACATATATCCTCAAAATGTAACATCAACATGTAACATTCTACTGTTACATCATCACGAAACAACATCATGTATCATCAGAATGTAGCATCATCATGTAACATCAACATGTAACGTCAAAATGTATCATCAACATGTAACATTCTAATGTTACATCATCATGCATTAACATCATGTAACCTCAGAATTTAACATCAACATGTAACATCCTCACGTAACAACATCATGTCACAACATGTTACATCATCATGTAACAACAACATGTAACATCAGACTGTGAGATTATCATGTAACATCATCATGTACCAAGATCATGTAACATCCGAATGTAACATCGTCATGTAACAACAACATTTAACATCAAAATGTATCATCAACATGTAGCATCCTCGTGTAACATCCTCATGTCACATCGTCATGTAACAACAACATGTAACTTCAGAATATAGCATCCCCATGTAAAATCAACATATAACATCTAATTGTATCATCAACATGTAACATCCTCATGTAACATCCTCGTGTAACATCATCCTGCAGCGACATCATGTAGTATTACTATGCAACACCATCATGTATAATCAACATGTAACATCAAAATGTTACATCCTCATATAATATCATCATGCAAAAACATCATGTCACATCAGAATGTAACATCATCATGTTACATGAAAATAAAATAACTACATGCAACAAAATCATGTAACATCACCATGTAACATCATCATCCAACAACGTCATATAACAACAACATGTAACATCATCATGTTACATGAAAATGTAACATCATCATGCAACAAAATCATGTAACATCAACATGTAACCTCAGAATGTAACATCATCATCTTACATGAAAATGTAACAAAATCATGCAGCGACATCATGTAACATTAACATGTAACATCAACATATAACATCAAAATGTAATATCATCATGTAACAACCTCATGTATCAACACAATGCAACAACATCATCTAACATTAGAATGTAACATCATCATATAATATCCTTATGTAACAGCAGAATGTAACATCAACATGTTGCATGAAAATGTATCATCACCATGCACAAACATCATGAATAATCAGCATGTAACATCAACATGTTACATCAGAATTTACATCAAAATGTAACATCAACATGTAACATCCTCATGTATCATCATCACGCACCAACATCATGTCACATCAGAATGTAACATCAACATGTAACATCAGAATATAATATCATCATCATACATGAAAATGTCATATAATCATGCAGCAATATCGTGTAACATCAACATGTAACATCAGAATATAACATCATCATCTTACATGAAAATGTAACATCATCATGCTAAAACATCATGTAACATCAACATGTAACATCATCATGAAACAACGTCATGTAACATCAACATGTAACATCATCATGCTACATGAAAATGAAATATCAGCATGCAACAATGTCATATATCATCAACATTTACATCATCATATTACAATAAATTGTAACCTTATCATGCAACAACAACATGTAACATAAGAATGTAACATCAACATGCAACATCTTCATGGAACATCATCATGCAAAAATATCATGTAATAGCAGAATGTACCATCATCATGTTACATGAAAATAAAATAACTTCATGCAGAAACATCATGTATCATCAATATGTAACATCAGAATGTAACATCATCATCTTACATGAAAATGTAACATCATCATGCAGCGACATCATGTAACATCAACATGTAACATCAACATGTAACATCAAAATATAACATCAAATGTAATATCATCACGGAACATCCCATTGTAACATCATCATGCAACAACATAATGTAACATGAGAATGTAACATCATCAGGTTACATGAAAATCTATCATTAACATGTAACAACATCATGTAACATCGGAATCTAACGTCAACATGTAATATACTCATGTAACAACAGAATGTAACATCAATATGTTGCATGAAAACGTATCAACATCATGCAACAACATCATGAATCATCAAAATGTCACATAGACATATAACATCAGAATGTAACATCATCATATAAAATCCTCATTTAACATCATCATGCAGCAACCTAATATAAAATCAACATGTAAAATCAACAAGTTACATCTGAATGTACATCAAAATGTAACATCAACATGTAACATCCTCATGCATCATCATCACGCACCAACATCACGTCACATCAGAATGTACAAACAACATGACATAACAGAATATAACATCATCATATTACATGACAATGTCACATCATCATGCAGCAACATCCTGTAACGTAAACATCGCACATCAGAAAATAACATCATCATCTTACATGAAAATGTAACATCATCATGCAAAAACATCATGTAACATCAACATGTAACATCATCATGAAACAACGTCATGTAACATCAACATGTAACATCATCATGCTACATGAAAATGAAATATCAGCATGCAACAATGTCATATATCATCAACATGTACATCATCATATTACAATAAATTGTAACCTTATCATGCAACAAAAACATGTAACATAGGAATGTAACATCAACATGCAACATCTTCATGGAACATCATCATGCAAAAATATCATGTAATAGCAGAATGTATCATCATCATGTTACATGAAAATAAAATAACTTCATGCAGCAACATCATGTATCATCAATATGTATCATCAGAATGTAACATCATCATCTTACATGAAAATGTAACATCATCATGCAGCGACATCATATAACATCAACATGTAACATCAACATGTAACATCAAAATATAACATCAAATGTAATATCATCATGGAACATCCCATTGTAACATCATCATGCAACAACATAATGTAACATGAGAATGTAACATCATCAGGTTACATGAAAATCTATCATTATCATGTAACAACATCATGTAACATCGGAATCTAACGTCAACATGTAATATACTCATGTAACAACAGAATGTAACATCAATATGTTGCATGAAAACGTATCATCATCATGCAACAACATCATGAATCATCAAAATGTCACATAGACATGTAACATCAGAATGTAACATCATCATGTAACATCCTCATTTAACATCATCATGCAGCAACCTAATGTAACATCAACATGTAACATCAACAAGTTACATCTGAATGTACATCAAAATGTAACATCAACATGTAACATCCTCATGCACCATCATCACGCACCAACATCATGTCACATCAGAATGTAAAATCAACATGTAATATCAGAATATAACATCATCATATTACATGACAATGTCACATCATCATGCAGCAAAACCATGTAACATCAACATGTGACATCAGAATATAACATCATCATGTTACAGGAAAATGTAACATAATCATGCAGCGACATCATGTGACATCAACATGTAACAACCCCATGTATCATCATCACGCACCAATATCATGTCACATCAGAATGTAACATCAACATGTAACATCAGAATATAATATCATCATGATACATGAAAATGTCATATAATCATGCAGCAATATCATGTAACATCAACATGTAACATCAGAATATAACATCATCATCTTACATGAAAATGTAACATCATCATGCAACAACATCATGTAACATCAACATGTAACATCATCATGAAACAACGTCATGTAACATCAACATGTAACATCATCATGTTACATGAAAATGAAACATCAGCATGCAACGACGTGATGTATCATCAACATGTACATCATCATGTTACAAGAAATTGTAACATTATCATGCAAGAACAACATGTAACATAAGAATGTAACATCAACATGTAACAACTTCATGTAACATCATCATGCAACAACATCATTTAATATATCAGAATGTATCATCATCATGTTACATGAAAATAAAATAACATCATGCAGCAACATCATGTATCATCAACATGTAACATCAGAACGTAAGATCATCACCATATATAAAAATGTAATAACATCATGCAGAAATATCATGTAAAATCAACCTGAACATCAGAATATACATCAAAATGTAACATCAACATGTAACATCAGAATGTAACATCATCATGCAACAAAATCATGTAACACCAACATGTAACATCAGAATGTAACATCATCATCTTACATGCAAATGTAACATCATCATGCAGCGACATCATGTAACATCAACATGTAACATCAAAATATAACATCAAATGTAATATCATCATGTAACATCCCATTGTAACATCATGCAACAACATAATGTAACATGAAAATGTAACATCATCATGTTACATGAAAATCTATCATTATCATGTAACAACATCATGTAACATCAGAATGTAACGTCAACATGTAATATAATCATGTAACAACAGTATGTAACATCAATATGTTGCATGAAAAAACGTATCATCATCATGCAACAACATCATGAATCATCAACATGTCACATAGACATGTAACATCAGAATGTAACATCATCATGTAACATCCTCATTTAACATCATCATGCAGCAACCTAATGTAACATCAACATGTAACATCAACAAGTTACATCTGAATATACATCAAAATGTAACAACAACATGTAACATCCTCATGCATCATCATCACGCACCAACATCATGTCACATCAGAATGTAAAATCAACATGTAATATCAGAATATAACATCGTCATATTACATGACAATGTCACATCATCATGCAGCAAAACCATGTAACATCAACATGTGACATCACAATATAACATCATCATCTTACATGAAGTATAATATAATCATGCAACATCATCATGTAATATCATATGTAACATCAGAGTGTAACATCATCATGCTACAGGAAAATGTAACATAATCATACAGCGACATCATGTGACATCAATATGTAACATCCCCATGTATCATCATCACGCACCAATTACATGTCACATCCGAATGTAAAATCAACATGTAACATGAGAATATAATATCATCATGATACACGAAAATGTCACATGATCATGCAGCAATATCATGTAACATCAGAATATAACATCATCATCTTAAATGCAAATGTAAGATCATCATGCAACAACATCATGTAACATCAACATGTTACCTCAACATGCAACATCGACATGTAACATCAACAGGTACATCATCATGTTTCAAGAAATGGTAACATTATCATGCAACAACAACATGTAACATAAGAACGTAACATCAACATGTAACAATTTCATGGAACATAATAATGCAGCAACATAATGTAACATCAACATGTAACATCAACAAGATACATCAGCATTTAACGACATCATGTTCCATGAAAATGTAACATCATCATGCAGCAACATCATGTAACATAATCATGTGACATAAACATGTTACATCAGAATGAACATCAAAATGTAACTTCAACAAAAAACATCCTCAAATACGATCACCATGCAATATCATCATATAACATCAGAATGTAAACTCATGTAATATCAGAATGCAACATCATCATCTTACATGAAAATGTACCATCATCATGCAAAAATATCATGTAATATCAACATGTAACATCATCATGCAACAACGTCATGCATCATCAACATGTACATCATTATGTTACAAGAAATTGTAACATTATCATGCAACAACAACATGTAACATAAGAATGTAACATCAACATCAAACTTGAAAATGTAACATAATCATGCAACAACATCATGTAACATCAACATTTAACATCATCATGAAACAACGTCATGTAACATCAACATGTAACATCATCATGTTACATGAAAATGAAACATCAGCATGCAGCAACGTGATGTATAATCAACATGTACATCATCATGTTACAAGAAATTGTAACATTATCATGCAACAAGATCATGTAACATAAGAATGTAACATCAACATGTAACAACTTCATGTAACATCATCATGCAAGAACATCATTTAATATATCAGAATGTATCATCATCATGTTACATGAAAATAAAATAACATCATGCAGCAACATCATGTATCATCAACATGTAACATCAGAACGTAAGATCATAACCATACATAAAAATGTAACAACATCATGCAGAAATATCATGTAAAATCAACATGAACATCAGAATGTACATCAAAATGTAACATCAACATGTAACATCAGAATGTAAAATCATCATGCACCAAAATCATGTAACATCAATATATAACATCATAATGTAACATCATCATCTTACATGCAAATGTACCATCATCATGCAGCGACTTCATGTAACATCAACATGTAACATCAAAATATAACAGCAAATGTAATATCATCATGTAACATCCCATTGTAACATCATGCAACAACATAATGTAACATGAAAATGTAACATCATCAGGTTACATGAAAATCTATCATTATCATATAACAACATCATGTGACATCAACATATAACATCAACATGTAATATATACATGTATCAACAGAATATAACATCATCATGTAAAATCCTCATTTAACATCATCATGCAGCAACCTTATGTAACATCAACATGTAACATCAACAAGTTACATCTGAATGTACATCAAAATGTAACATCAACATGTAACATCCTCATGCATCATCATCACGCACCAACATCATGTCACATCAGAATGTAAAATCAACATGTAATATCAGAATATAACATCATCATATTACATGACAATGTCACATCATCATGCAGCAAAACCATGTAACATCAACATGTGACATCAGAATATAACATCATCATGTTACAGGAAAATGTAACATAATCATGCAGCGACATCATGTGACATCAACATGTAACAACCCCATGTATCATCATCACGCACCAATATCATGTCACATCAGAATGTAACATCAACATGTAACATCAGAATATAATATCATCATGATACATGAATATGTCACATAATCATGCAGCAATATCATGTACCATCAACATGTAACATCAGAATATAACATCATCATCTTACATGCAAATGTAACATCATCATGCAAAAACATCATGTAACATCAACATGTAACATCATCATGAAACAACGTCATGTAACATCAACATGTAACATCATCATGTTACATGAAAATGAAACATCAGCATGCAACAACGTGATGTATCATCAACATGTACATCATCATGTTACAAGAAATTGTAACATTATCATGCAAGAACAACATGTAACATAAGAATGTAACATCAACATGTAACAACTTCATGTAACATCATCATGCAAGAACATCATTTAATATATCAGAATGTATCATCATCATGTTACATGAAAATAAAATAACATCATGCAGCAACATCATGTATCATCAACATGTAACATCAGAACATAAGATCATAACCATACATAAAAATGTAACAACATCATGCAGAAATATCATGTAAAATCAACATGAACATCAGAATGTACATCAAAATGTAACATCAACATGTAACATCAGAATGTAACATCATCATGTTTCAAGAAATGGTAACATTATCATGCAACAACAACATGTAACATAAGAACGTAACATCAACATGTAACAATTTCATGGAACATAATAATGCAGCAACATAATGTAACATCAACATGTAACATCAACAAGATACATCAGCATTTAACGACATCATGTTCCATGAAAATGTAACATCATCATGCAGCAACATCATGTAACATAATCATGTGACATAAACATGTTACATCAGAATGAACATCAAAATGTAACTTCAACAAAAAACATCCTCAAATACGATCACCATGCAATATCATCATATAACATCAGAATGTAAACTCATGTAATATCAGAATGCAACATCATCATCTTACATGAAAATGTACCATCATCATGCAAAAATATCATGTAATATCAACATGTAACATCATCATGCAACAACGTCATGCATCATCAACATGTACATCATTATGTTACAAGAAATTGTAACATTATCATGCAACAACAACATGTAACATAAGAATGTAACATCAACATCAAACTTGAAAATGTAACATAATCATGCAACAACATCATGTAACATCAACATTTAACATCATCATGAAACAACGTCATGTAACATCAACATGTAACATCATCATGTTACATGAAAATGAAACATCAGCATGCAACAACGTGATGTATCATCAACATGTACATCATCATGTTACAAGAAATTGTAACATTATCATGCAACAAGATCATGTAACATAAGAATGTAACATCAACATGTAACAACTTCATGTAACATCATCATGCAAGAACATCATTTAATATATCAGAATGTATCATCATCATGTTACATGAAAATAAAATAACATCATGCAGCAACATCATGTATCATCAACATGTAACATCAGAACGTAAGATCATAACCATACATAAAAATGTAACAACATCATGCAGAAATATCATGTAAAATCAACATGAACATCAGAATGTACATCAAAATGTAACATCAACATGTAACATCAGAATGTAAAATCATCATGCACCAAAATCATGTAACATCAATATATAACATCATAATGTAACATCATCATCTTACATGCAAATGTACCATCATCATGCAGCGACTTCATGTAACATCAACATGTAACATCAAAATATAACAGCAAATGTAATATCATCATGTAACATCCCATTGTAACATCATGCAACAACATAATGTAACATGAAAATGTAACATCATCAGGTTACATGAAAATCTATCATTATCATATAACAACATCATGTGACATCAACATATAACATCAACATGTAATATATACATGTATCAACAGAATATAACATCATCATGTAAAATCCTCATTTAACATCATCATGCAGCAACCTTATGTAACATCAACATGTAACATCAACAAGTTACATCTGAATGTACATCAAAATGTAACATCAACATGTAACATCCTCATGCATCATCATCACGCACCAACATCATGTCACATCAGAATGTAAAATCAACATGTAATATCAGAATATAACATCATCATATTACATGACAATGTCACATCATCATGCAGCAAAACCATGTAACATCAACATGTGACATCAGAATATAACATCATCATGTTACAGGAAAATGTAACATAATCATGCAGCGACATCATGTGACATCAACATGTAACAACCCCATGTATCATCATCACGCACCAATATCATGTCACATCAGAATGTAACATCAACATGTAACATCAGAATATAATATCATCATGATACATGAATATGTCACATAATCATGCAGCAATATCATGTACCATCAACATGTAACATCAGAATATAACATCATCATCTTACATGCAAATGTAACATCATCATGCAAAAACATCATGTAACATCAACATGTAACATCATCATGAAACAACGTCATGTAACATCAACATGTAACATCATCATGTTACATGAAAATGAAACATCAGCATGCAACAACGTGATGTATCATCAACATGTACATCATCATGTTACAAGAAATTGTAACATTATCATGCAAGAACAACATGTAACATAAGAATGTAACATCAACATGTAACAACTTCATGTAACATCATCATGCAAGAACATCATTTAATATATCAGAATGTATCATCATCATGTTACATGAAAATAAAATAACATCATGCAGCAACATCATGTATCATCAACATGTAACATCAGAACGTAAGATCATAACCATACATAAAAATGTAACAACATCATGCAGAAATATCATGTAAAATCAACATGAACATCAGAATGTACATCAAAATGTAACATCAACATGTAACATCAGAATGTAACATCATCATGCAGCAAAATCATGTAACATCAACATGTAAAATCAACATGTTATATCATCATGTAACGTCATCATACAACAACATCATGTAACATGAGAATGTAACATCAACATGATGCAATAAACTGTTACATCATCATGCAGCAACATCATGTAACATGAACATGTAACAACAGAATATAAAATCATTATCTTTCATGAAAATGTAACATCATCATGAAGCAACATCATGTAACATCAACATGTAACAACAGAATATAAAATCATTATCTTTCATGAAAATGTAACATCATCATGAAGCAACATCATGTAACATCATCATGTAACATTAACATGTAACATCAGAATATACATCGAAATGTTACATCAACAAATAACATCCTCATGTATCTTCATCATGCAACAACATCATATAACATCACAATATAACATCATGTAACATCAGAATGCAACATCATCATGTTACATGAAAATGTAACATCATCATGCAGCAACATCATATAACATCTACATGTAATCTCAACATGTAACATCAACAGGTACAATCAAAATGTAATATCATCATGTAGCATCCCATTGTAACATCATCATGCAACAACATAATTTAACATGAGAATGTTACATCATCATGTTACATAAAAATCCATCATTATCCTGCAACAATATCATATAACATCAGAATGTAACATCAACATGTAATATACTCATGTAACAACAGAATGTAAAATCAATTTGTTGCATGAAAACGTATCATCATCATGCAACAACATCATGAATCATCAACATGTCACATAGACATGTAACATCAGAATGTAACATCATCATGTGAAATCCTCATTTAACATCATCATGCAGCAACCTAATGTAACATCAACATGTAACATTTTCATGTATCATCATCACGCACCAACATCATGTCACATCAGAATGTAAAATCAACATGTAATATCAGAATATAACATCATCATATTACATGAAAATGTCACATATTCATGCAGCGAAACCATGTTACATCAACATCTGACATCAGAATATAACATCATCATCTTACATGAAAATATATTATAATCATGCAACATCATCATGTAATATGATATGTAACATCAGAGTGTAAGATCATCATGTTACAGGAAAATGTAACATAATCATGCAACAACATCATGTAACATCTACATGTAACCTCAACATGCAACTTCGACATGTAACATCAACATGTAACATCATCATGTTACATGAAAATGAAACATCAGCATGCAACAACGTCATGTATCATCAACACGTACATCATCATGTTTCAAGAAATTGTAACATTATCATGAAACAACAACATGTAACATAAGAACGTAACATCAACATGTAACAATTTCATGTAACATAATAATGCAGCAACATAATCTAACATCAACATGTAACATCGGAATGATACATCATCATCTTACATGAAAATGTAACATCATCATGCAGCAACATCATGTAACATCATCATGCGACAGCAACATGTAACATCAGAATGAACATAAAAATGTAACATCAACAAATAACATACTCAACTACGATCACCATGCAATATCATCATATAACATCAGAATGTAACATCATGTAACATCAGAATGCAACATCATCATGTTACATGAAAATGTACCATCATCATGCAACAACATCATGAATCTAAGGAATATAACATCATCATGTTACATGAAAATGTATCATTATCATGCAACAACATCATATAACATGGGATTGTAACATCAACATGTAACATCAAAATGTTACATCAAATTGTAACATCATGATGTTACATGAAAATGAAACATCATCATTCAGCAGCATCATGTAACATCAAAATGTATCATCTACATCTATCATCAAAATGTAACATCATCATGTTACATGAAAATGTAGCATTATCATGCATCAGAATGAAACATCAACATCTAACATCCTCATGTAATATCATCATGCAATAACATCATGTAACATCAGAATGCAACATCATCATCCTGCATGAAAATGTAATATCATCATTCAGCAACTTCATGTAACATCGATATGTAACATTACCATGTAATATCAGAATGTAAAACAGAACACAACATCAACAAATAGCATATACATGTAATAACATCATGCAGCAACATCATGTAACATCAACATGTAACATCAACATGTAACATCAAAATGTAACATCATCATCTTACATGAAAATGTAACATCATCGTGCAGCAACATCATGTAACATCATCATGTAACATCAATATGTATTATTAGAATGTACATGAAAATGTATCATCAACGAATAACATCCTCATGTAACATCATCATGCAACAACATTATATAACATCAGAATGTAACATCATGTAACTTCAGAATGCAACATCAATATGTTACATGAAAATGTCACATCATCATGCAGCAACATCATGTAACATCAACATGTAACCTCAACATGTTGCATGAAAATGTACCATTATCATGCAACAATATCATGATTCATCAACATGTAACATCATCATGTAACATCCTCATGTAACATCATCATGCAGCAACATAATGTAACATCAACATGTTACATCAGAATGTACATCATAATATAACATCAACATGTAACATCCTCATGCATCATCATCGCGTACCAACATCATGTCACATCATAATGTAACATCAACATGTAACATCAGAATATAACATCATCAAGTTACATGAAAATGTCACATCATCATGCAGCAACATCGTGTAATATCAACATCTATCCTCAGAATGTAACATCATCATCTTACATAAAAATGTAACATAAACATGCAGCGACATCATGCAACATCAACATGTAACATCAGAATTTACATGAAAATGAAGAATCAACATGTAAAATCGTCATGCAACATTATCATGATAAAACATCATATATCATCATCATGAAACAACATCACGTTACATCAGAATATAACATCATCACGTTCATAAAAAAGTATCATCATCATGCAGCAACATCATGTAACATCAATATGCATCACCAACATATAACATCAAAATCTAACATCATAATATAACATCCTCATATAACATCATGATGCAACAACATCATGTAACATCAGAATGTAACGTCAGAATGTAACATCATCATGTAACATCATCATGTAACATCCTCATGTAACTTCAACATGTAACATCAGATTGTAACAGCATCATAATACATGAAAATTTCACATAATAATGCAGCAAAATCATGTAAAATCAACATGTAACATAAACAAGAAACATCACAATATAACATCTGAATTTATATCAAAATAGAACATCAACATATATCACACTCATGTAACATCATCCTGCAACAAAAACATGTAACATCAGTATCGAACAACAACATGTAACATCAGAATGTAACATCATCATGTTACATGTGAATGTAAAATCATCATGCAACAACATCATGTAACATCAGAATGTAACATCATCATATTACATGAAGATGTAATATTATCATACACAAACATCATGTAACATCAGAATGCAACACCAACTGATTACATCCTCATGTAACAACATCATTCAAATACATCATGTAACATCAGAATGTAAAACCAATCATCTTACATGAAAATGTAACATCATCGTGCAGCAACATCATGTAACATCATCATGTAACATCAACATGTATTATCAGAATGTACATGAAAATGTAACATCAACAAATAACATCCTCATGTAACATCATCATCCAACAACATCATATAACATCAGAATGTAACATCATCTAACATCAGAATGCAACATCATCATGTTACATGAAAATGTACCATCATCAGGCAGCAACATCATATATCATCAACATGTAACCTCAACATGTAACATCAACATGTAACATCAAAATGAAACATCAAAATGTAACATCATCATGTAACTTCCTCATGTAAAATCATCATGCAGAAACATCATGTAACATCAGAATTCAACACCATCATGTTACATGAAAATGTAACACTATCATGCAACAACATCATGTAACATCAGAACATAACATCAACTTGTAACATCCTCATGAAACATCATCCTGGAACATCATCATGTAACATCAGAATGTATCATCATCATGTTACATGTAAATGTTACATCATCGTGCAGCAACATCATGTAACATCAACATTTAAGGTCCTTATGTAACATCGTCATGCATCAACATCATGTATCATCATCATGCAACAAAATCATGTGACATCAGAATGTAACATCATCATATTACATGAAGATGTAATATTATCATACAAAAACATCATGTAACGACTGAATGCAACGGCAACATATTATATCCTCATGTAACATCATCATTCATAAACATCATGTAACATCAGAATTTAATGTCATCATGTTGCATGAAAATGTAGCATCATCATGCAGCAACATCATGTAACATCATCATGTAATATCAACATGTATTATCAGAATGTCCATGAAAATGTAACATCAACAAATAACATCCTCATGTAACATCATCATGCAACAACATCATATAACATCAGAATGTAACATCATCTAACCTCAGAATGCAACATCATCATGTTACATGAAAATGTAGCATCATCATGCAACAACATCATGTAACATTAACATGTAAAATCAACATGTAACATCAGAATGTAAAACCAATCATCTTACATGAAAATGTAACATCATCGTGCAGCAACATCATGTAACATCGTCATGTAACATCAACGTGTATTATCAGAATGTACATGAAAATGTAACATCAACAAATAACATCCTCATGTAACATCATCATGCAACAACATTATATAACATCAGAATGTAACATCATCTAACATCAGAATGTAACATCATCATGTTACATGTAAATGTAACATCATCATGCAGCAGCATCATGTAACATCAACATGTATCCTCAACATGTTGCATGAAAATGTACCATTATCATGCAACAATATCATGAATCATCAACATGAATCATCATCATCATCATCATGTAATTTTATCATGTAACATCCTATTGAAACATCATCATGCAACAACATCATGTAATATCAGAATGTAACATCAACATGTTGCATGAAAATGTATCATTATCATGCAACAATATCATGATTCATCAACATGAAACATCATCATGTAACATCCTCATGTAACATCATCATGCAGCAACATAGTGTAACATCAACATGTTACATCAGAATGTACATCATAATATAACATCAACATGTAACATCCTCATGCATCATCATCGCGTACCAACATCATGTCACATCATAATGTAACATCAACATGTAACATCAGAATATAACATCATCAAGTTACATGAAAATGTCACATCATCATGCAGCAACATCGTGTAATATCAACATCTATCCTCAGAATGTAACATCATCATCTTACATAAAAATGTAACATAAACATGCAGCGACATCATGCAACATCAACATGTAACATCAGAATTTACATGAAAATGAAGAATCAACATGTAAAATCGTCATGCAACATTATCATGATAAAACATCATATATCATCATCATGAAACAACATCACGTTACATCAGAATATAACATCATCACGTTCATAAAAAAGTATCATCATCATGCAGCAACATCATGTAACATCAATATGCATCACCAACATATAACATCAAAATCTAACATCATAATATAACATCCTCATATAACATCATGATGCAACAACATCATGTAACATCAGAATGTAACGTCAGAATGTAACATCATCATGTAACATCCTCATGTAAATTCAACATGTAACATCAGATTGTAACAGCATCATAAAACATGAAAATTTCACATAATAATGCAGCAAAATCATGTAAAATCAACATGTAACATAAACAAGAAACATCACAATATAACATCATCATGTAACTTCCTCATGTTAAATCATCATGCAGAAACATCATGTAACATCAGAATTCAACACCATCATGTTACATGAAAATGTAACACTATCATGCAACAACATCATGTAATATCAGAACATAACATCAACTGATTACATCCTCATGTAACAACATCATTCAAATACATCATGTAACATCACAATGTAAAACCAATCATCTTACATGAAAATGTAACATCATCGTGCAGCAACATCATGTAACATCATCATGTAACATCAACATGTATTATCAGAATGTACATGAAAATGTAACATCAACATATATCACACTCATGTATCATCATCCTGCAACAAAAACATGTAACATCAGTATCGAACAACAACATGTAACATCAGAATGTAACATCATCATGTTACATGTGAATGTAAAATCATCATGCAACAACATCATGTAACATCAGAATGCAACATCATCATCCTGCATGAAAATGTAATATCATCATTCAGCAACTTCATGTAACATCGATATGTAACATTACCATGTAATATCAGAATGTAAAACAGAACACAACATCAACAAATAGCATATACATGTAATAACATCATGCAGCAACATCATGTAACATCAACATGTAACATCAACATGTAACATCAAAATGTAACATCATCATCTTACATGAAAATGTAACATCATCGTGCAGCAACATCATGTAACATCATCATGTAACATCAATATGTATTATTAGAATGTACATGAAAATGTATCATCAACGAATAACATCCTCATGTAACATCATCATGCAACAACATTATATAACATCAGAATGTAACATCATGTAACATCAGAATGCAACATCAATATGTTACATGAAAATGTCACATCATCATGCAGCAACATCATGTAACATCAACATGTATCCTCAACATGTTGCATGAAAATGTACCATTATCATGCAACAATATCATGAATCATCAACATGAATCATCATCATCATCATCATGTAATTTTATCATGTAACATCCTATTGAAACATCATCATGCAACAACATCATGTAATATCAGAATGTAACATCAACATGTTGCATGAAAATGTATCATTATCATGCAACAATATCATGATTCATCAACATGAAACATCATCATGTAACATCCTCATGTAACATCATCATGCAGCAACATAGTGTAACATCAACATGTTACATCAGAATGTACATCATAATATAACATCAACATGTAACATCCTCATGCATCATCATCGCGTACCAACATCATGTCACATCATAATGTAACATCAACATGTAACATCAGAATATAACATCATCAAGTTACATGAAAATTTCACATCATCATGCAGCAACATCGTGTAATATCAACATCTATCCTCAGAATGTAACATCATCATCTTACATAAAAATGTAACATAAACATGCAGCGACATCATGCAACATCAACATGTAACATCAGAATTTACATGAAAATGAAGAATCAACATGTAAAATCGTCATGCAACATTATCATGATAAAACATCATATATCATCATCATGAAACAACATCACGTTACATCAGAATATAACATCATCACGTTCATAAAAAAGTATCATCATCATGCAGCAACATCATGTAACATCAATATGCATCACCAACATATAACATCAAAATCTAACATCATAATATAACATCCTCATATAACATCATGATGCAACAACATCATGTAACATCAGAATGTAACGTCAGAATGTAACATCATCATGTAACATCCTCATGTAAATTCAACATGTAACATCAGATTGTAACAGCATCATAATACATGAAAATTTCACATAATAATGCAGCAAAATCATGTAATATCAACATGTAACATAAACAAGAAACATCACAATATAACATCATCATGTAACTTCCTCATGTTAAATCATCATGCAGAAACATCATGTAACATCAGAATTCAACACCATCATGTTACATGAAAATGTAACACTATCATGCAACAACATCATGTAATATCAGAACATAACATCAACTGATTACATCCTCATGTAACAACATCATTCAAATACATCATGTAACATCACAATGTAAAACCAATCATCTTACATGAAAATGTAACATCATCGTGCAGCAACATCATGTAACATCATCATGTAACATCAACATGTATTATCAGAATGTACATGAAAATGTAACATCAACATATATCACACTCATGTATCATCATCCTCCAACAAAAACATGTAACATCAGTATCGAACAACAACATGTAATATCAGAATGTAACATCATCATGTTACATGTGAATGTAAAATCATCATGCAACAACATCATGTAACATCAGAATGTAACATCATCATATTACATGAAGATGTAATATTATCATACACAAACATCATGTAACATCAGAATGCAACACCAACTGATTACATCCTCATGTAACAACATCATTCAAATACATCATGTAACATCAGAATGTAAAACCAATCATCTTACATGAAAATGTAACATCATCGTGCAGCAACATCATGTAACATCATCATGTAACATCAACATGTATTATCAGAATGTACATGAAAATGTAACATCAACAAATAACATCCTCATGTAACATCATCATCCAACAACATCATATAACATCACAGTGTAACATCATCTAACATCAGAATGCAACATCATCATGTTACATGAAAATGTACCATCATCATGCAGCAACATCATATAACATCAACATGTAACCTCAACATGTAACATCAACATGTAACATCAAAATGAAACATCAAAATGTAACATCATCCTGTAACTTCCTCATGTAAAATCATCATGCATAAACATCATGTAACATCAGAATTCAACACCATCATGTTACATGAAAATGTAACACTATCATGCAACAACATCATGTAATATCAGAACATAACATCAACTTGTAACATCCTCATGAAACATCATCCTGGAACATCATCATGTAACATCTGAATGGAACATCATCATGTTACATGAAAATGTACCATTTTCATGCAACAATATCATGTATCATCAGCATGTAAAATCAACATGTAATATCCTCATGTTACATCATCATGCAACAACATCATATAACATGTGAATTAAACATCAACCTGTTGCAATAAAATGTTACATCATCATGCAGCAAATTCATATAACATCAACATGTAACGACAGAATATAAAATCATTATATTTCATGAAAATGTTACATCATCATGCAGCAACATAATGTAACATCAACATGTAATATCAACCTGTAACATCAGAATGTACATCAAAATATAACATCAACATGTAACATCATCATGCCACAAAAACATGTAACATCAGAATCTAACATCAACATGTAACATCAGAATGTATCATCATCATGTTACATGTAAATGTAACATCATCATGCAGCAACATCATGTAACATCAACATTTAAGGTCCTTATGTAACATCGTCATGCATCAACATCATGTATCATCATCATGCAACAAAATCATGTAACATCAGAATGTAACATCATCATATTACATGAAGATGTAATATTATCATACAAAAACATCATGTAACGACTGAATGCAACGGCAACATATTATATCCTCATGTAACATCATCATTCATAAACATCATGTAACATCAGAATTTAATGTCATCATGTTGCATGAAAATGTAGCATCATCATGCAGCAACATCATGTAACATCATCATGTAATATCAACATGTATTATCAGAATGTACATGAAAATGTAACATCAACAAATAACATCCTCATGTAACATCATCATGCAACAACATCATATAACATCAGAATGTAACATCATCTAACCTCAGAATGCAACATCATCATGTTACATGAAAATGTAGCATCATCATGCAACAACATCATGTAACATTAACATGTAAAATCAACATGTAACATCAGAATGTAAAACCAATCATCTTACATGAAAATGTAACATCATCGTGCAGCAACATCATGTAACATCGTCATGTAACATCAACGTGTATTATCAGAATGTACATGAAAATGTAACATCAACAAATAACATCCTCATGTAACATCATCATGCAACAACATCATATAACATCAGAATGTAACATCATCTAACATCAGAATGTAACATCATCATGTTACATGTAAATGTAACATCATCATGCAGCAGCATCATGTAACATCAATCTTTCAGTTCCTCATGTAACATCGTCATGCAACAACATCATGTATCATCATCATGCAACAACATCATGTGACATCAGATTGAAACATCATCAGATTACATGAAGATGTAACATCATCATTCAAAAACATCCTGGAAGATCAGAATTTAACGTCATCATGTTGCATGAAAATGTCACATCATCATGCAGCGACATCATGTAACATCAACATGTAACATGAACATATAACATCAAAATGAATTTCATCATGTAACATCATATTGAAACATCATCATGCAACAACATCATGTAACATAAGAATGTAACATCATTAAATTACATGAAAATGTATCATTATCATGCAACAACATCATGTAACATCAGAATGTAACATCAATATGTGATATATTTATTTGACATCATCATGCAACAACATCATGTAACCTGAGAATCTAACATCAACATGTTGCATGAAAATGTATCATTATCATGCAACAAAATCATGAAACATCAACATGTAACATCATCATGTAACATCCTCATTTAACATCATCATGCAGCAACATAATGTAACATCAACATGTTTCATCAGAATGTACATCATAATATAACATCAACATGTAACATCCTCATGCATCATAATCACGCACCAACATCATGTCACATCAGAATGTAACATCAACATGTAACATCAGAATATAACATCATCATGTTACATGAAAATTTCACATCATCATGCAGCAACATCATGTAATATCAACTTGTAACATCAACCAGGAACATCACAATATAACATCTGAATGTATATCAAAATAGAACATCAACATATATCACACTCATGTAACATCATCCTGCAACAACATCATGTAACATCGACATGTAACATCAACATGTAACATCAAAATGTAACATCAACATGTAACATCAAAATGTAACATCAACATGTAACTTACTCATAAAACATTATCATGCAACAACATCATGTAACATAAGAATGTAAAATCAACATGTAACATCTTAATGTAACATCATCATGCAACAACATCATGTAATATCAGAATGTATCATCATCATGTTACATGAAAATAAAATAACTTCAGGCAGCAACATCATGTATCATCAACATGTAACATGAGAATGTGAGATCATCACCTTACATGAAAATGTAATATCATAATGCAGAAATATCATGTAAAATCAACATGTCACATCAGAATGTACATCAAAATATAATATCAACATGTAATATGAGAATGTATCGTCATCATCCAACAACATCATATAACAGTATCATGCAAAAAATCATGTAACATCACAATGTATCATCATCATCCTACATGAAAATATAACATCATCATGCAGCAACATCATGTAATATCAACATCTATCATCAGAATGTAACATCATCATCTTACATAAAAATGTAACATTATCATGCAGCGACATCAAGTAACATCAACATGTAACATCAGAATGTACATCAAAATGTAGAATAAACATGTAAAATCTTCATGCAACATCATCAACAAAAAACATCGTATAACATCATCATGAAACGACATCACGCAACATGCAACAACCTCATGTAACATCAACATGTGACATCATCATGTTACATGAAAATCAAACATCAGCATGCAACAACGTCATATATGATCAACATGTAAATCATCATGTTACAAGAAATTGTAACATCATCATGCAGCCAAATCATGTGACATCAACTTGTAACATCAACCAGGAACATCACAATATAACATCTGAATGTATATCAAAATAGAACATCAACATATATCACACTCATGTAACATCATCCTGCAACAACATCATGTAACATCGACATGTAACATCAACATGTAACATCAAAATGTAACATCAACATGTAACATCAAAATGTAACATCAACATCTAACTTACTCATAAAACATTATCATGCAACAACATCATGTAACATATGAATGTAAAATCAACATGTAACATCTTAATGTAACATCATCATGCAACAACATCATGTATTATCAGAATGTATCATCATCATGTTACATGAAAATAAAATAACTTCAGGCAGCAACATCATTTATCATCAACATGTAACATGAGAATGTGAGATCATCACCTTACATGAAAATGTAATATCATAATGCAGAAATATCATGTAAAATCAACATGTAACATCAGAATGTACGTCAAAATGTAACATCAACATGTAACATCAGAATGTATCATCATCATCCAACGACATCATATAACAGTATCATGCAAAAAATCATGTAACATCACAATGTATCATCATCATCCTACATGAAAATATAACATCATCATGCAGCAACATCATGTAATATCAACATCTATCATCAGAATGTAACATCATCATCTTACATAAAAATGTAACATTATCATGCAGCGACATCATGTAACATCAACATGTAACATCAGAATGTACATCAAAATGTAGAATAAACATGTCAAATCGTCATGCAACATCATCAACAAAAAACATCATATAACATCATCATGAAACGACATCACGCAACATGCAACAACCTCATGTAACATCAACATGTGACATCATCATGTTACATGAAAATCAAACATCAGCATGCAACAACGTCATATATGATCAACATGTAAATCATCATGTTACAAGAAATTGTAACATCATCATGCAGCCAAATCATGTGACATCAACATGTAACATCAAAATGTGACATCAACATGTAACATCAAAATGTAACATCAACATGTAACTTACGCATAAAACATTATCATGCAACAACATCATGTAACATAAGAATGTAAAATCAACATGTAACATCTTAATGTAACATCATCAGGCACCAACATCATGTATCATCAATATGTAACATGAGAATGTGAGATCATCACCTTACATGAAAATATAATATCATAATGCAGAAATATCATGTAAAATCAACATGTAACATCAGAATGTACATCAAAATGTAACATCAACATGTAATATCAGAATGTATCGTCATCACACAACGACATCATATAACAGTATCATGCAAAAAATCATGAAACATCACAATGTATCATCATCATCCTACATGAAAATGTAACATCAACATGCAGCAAAATCATGTAACATCAACATATAACCTCAACATGTAACATCAACATGTAACATCATCATGTAACGTCCTCATGTAACATCATCATGCAATAACATCATGTATCGTGAGAATGTAACATCAGCATGTTCCATAACAATGTAACATCAACACGCAGCAACCTCATGGACCATCGACATGAAGCATCCACATGTAACATCAACGTATAAAATCAAAATGTAATATCATCATGTAACATCCTATTGTAACTTCATCTTGCAACAACATCATGAATCTAAGGAATATAACAACATGATGTTACATGAAAATGTATCATTATCATGCAACAACATCATATAACATGGGATTGTAACATCAACATGTAACATCAAAATGTTACATCAAATTGTAACATCATGATGTTACATGAAAATGAAACATCATCATTCAGCAGCATCATGTAACATCAAAATGTATCATCTACATCTATCATCAAAATGTAACATCATCATGTTACATGAAAATGTAGCATTATCATGCATCAGAATGAAACATCAACATCTAACATCCTCATGTAATATCATCATGCAATAACATCATGTAACATCAGAATGCAACATCATCATCCTGCATGAAAATGTAATATCATCATTCAGCAACTTCATGTAACATCGATATGTAACATTACCATGTAATATCAGAATGTAAAACAGAACACAACATCAACAAATAACATATACATGTAATAACATCATGCAGCAACATCATGTAACATCAACATGTAACATCAACATGTAACATCAACATGTAACATCAAAATGTAACATCATCATCTTACATGAAAATGTAACATCATCGTGCAGCAACATCATGTAACATCATCATGTAACATCAATATGTATTATTAGAATGTACATGAAAATGTATCATCAAAGAATAACATCCTCATGTAACATCATCATGCAACAACATTATATAACATCAGAATGTAACATCATGTAACATCAGAATGCAACATCAATATGTTACATGAAAATGTCACATCATCATGCAGCAACATCATGTAAAATCAACATGTCACATCAGAATGTATCATCATCAACTTACATGAAAATATAACATAATAATGCGGCGACATCATGTAACATCAACATGTAACATCAACATATAACATCAAAATGTAATTTTATCATGTAACATCCTATTGAAACATCATCATGCAACAACATCATGTAATATCAGAATGTAACATCAACATGTTGCATGAAGATGTATCATTATCATGCAACAATATCATGAATCATCAACATGTAACATCATCATGTAACATCCTCATGTAACATCATCATGCAGCAACATAATGTAACATCAACATGTTACATCAGAATGTACATCATAATATAACATCAACATGTAACATCCTCATGTATCATCATCGCGCAACAACTGTAGAATTCTTTTTGAATGTTTTGTTTTTGGGAAAATCCCTACATGTTTACATATTTTGTTATGACCTGATGGACTTTTTCTCTTGACATTTTTGGTATTTTATTTGATTCCAATTTGAGATTTTACCATTGTATGTTGTTATTCTTTCCATATTTTGTACTTATATTGAAGTTTTTGTGTTTGCCTCTGAATTGTACATATATTGTTTAAATTTGATATAATATGGCTACCGCCACATTTTTGGATAGACGCGGTGGCTGCTGGACTTAGTGTCACTTACTAGCTATTGTAATAGATACTCTACGGAGTAATTTAGTCCTGGAAGAAACAAAAACATCGTAAGCCTCTGTATTTCCATTTTATAACAATATAGAGACGTTTTCTCCTAGAATTTTTGGCCTTTTGATTTGGCTGGGACCTGGATCTAGGAGTATCGTACCGGTGTGTTTCTATTGGACGCGATTAGGACAGCCGCCGGCGAAATAAATTCTACACCAACATCATGTCACATCAGAATGTAACATCAACATGTAACATCAGAATATAACATCATCAAGTTACATGAAAATGTCACACCATCATGCAGCAACATCATGTAATATCAACATCTATCCTCAGAATGTAACATCATCATCTTACATAAAAATGTAACATAAACATGCAGCGACATCATGCAACATCAACATGTAACATCAGAATTTACATCAAAATGAAGAATCAACATGTAAAATCGTCATGCAACATCATCATGATAAAACATCATATATCATCATCATGAAACAACATCACGTTACATCAGAATATAACATCATCACGTTCATAAAATAGTATCATCATCATGCAGCAACATCATGTAACATCAATATGCATCATCAACATATAACATCAAAATCTAACATCATCATGTTACATGAAAATGTAACATCATCGTGCAGCAACATCATGTAACATCATCATGTAACATCAATATGTATTATTAGAATGTACATGAAAATGTATCATCAAAGAATAACATCCTCATGTAACATCATCATGCAACAACATTATATAACATCAGAATGTAACATCATGTAACATCAGAATGCAACATCAATATGTTACATGAAAATGTCACATCATCATGCAGTAACATCATGTAAAATCAACATGTCACATCAGAATGTATCATCATCAACCTACATGAAAATACAACATAATAATGCGGCGACATCATGTAACATCAACATGTAACATCAGAATGTAACATCATCATGTTACATGTGAATGTAAAATCATCATGCAACAACATCATGTAACATCAGAATGTAACATCATCATATTACATGAAGATGTAATATTATCATACAAAAACATCATGTAACATCAGAATGCAACACCAACATATTACATCCTCATGTAACATCATCATTCAAAAACATCATGTAACATCAGAATTTAACGTCATCATGTTGCATGAAAATGTAACATCATCATGCAGCAACATCATATAACATCAACATGTAACATCAGAATGTAAAATCATCATGCCACAAAAACATGTAACATCAGAATCTAACATCAACATGTAACATCAGAATTTAACATCATCATGTTACATGTAAATGTAACATCATCATGCAGC
>OX103972.1:46693653-46719843 GCA_944470395.2 Schistosoma turkestanicum | reverse complement strand
GACATGAGACAAAGGTTAGTAGAAGGGTTTGGGCCTATTTGCATTAGGCTGGGCTGCCTCTTCTACTATCCTGCGCCATTTATGTATACACCGTATGCTATACTGCTATATAGAGCTGAAGGTCTCCTATGAGACTAGAGGTTCACTGTGTATATTGTGGATGGCTTGGCTTTGCTTTGGTAAGCATTGTTAAAAGTCCATATACAAAATTGTTTATCAGGGCGCCGATTTCATTGCTATGGGCGGTTGTTTTGCGACATTTCCGAGGGCCATTGTCATTGGGGTTCTGTATTACATATCACCATTGCTAATAATAATGAGTTTGACAGTCATGTAAGCGGGATGGGTCGAAATGGCCTGTTCATGCGGTGCATGTTGATTGACGCGATCATGGATCGGAAATATATATACTAGTGTGTATATATAAATGGTGTGAATGGTCCACCAGGGTATCAGGTAACCTGTGTGGTTGCACCACAGGATTGAGCCGAACTGTTCATGTAGTAATGGTAAAACGTGTCCAGTCTCTTTGGTTCTCTTGGAAACCAATGTAAAATTCCCCTTGACAATATAGGGTAGATTTATATAAATATAATTTATAAAAGTAAGTAAGCAAGTAACCTGAAACTGTGTACACATGTATCGTTAAACTTTTATTTGTAAAACAAGCAGTTGATTGACTGTCTTCGTCAACATGTCTTCGGCCGCGCTATATATCCGAACCCGACATACGTCGCTTTTGAGATTGTGGAGAAAATTCGTAGCTCAAGTGGATGATTGCTGTGGTGTTTCGTTCTCTGAGCTGGATGTTTTGATTGAGAAGCTTTCTTTGTTCAACTTTAGATTTCCACAACCAAAACATCCAGCTCAGAGAACGAAACACTGCAGTGGACGAGAACACAGGTGGGACAACCGAATCGTATTTAACGAAAATTACAGAGTTACTCAGTAAAATCGGAAAACCATATCGTAAATCGTTAATTTGCAAAATATCAGTTCATTATATTGAACTGGACTGTTCCTGTTGCAAACAACATCAATCCATTGCCTGAAATTTCACTGTTCATGCGTTTCATACAAATTCCATTGTGTTCTAACTCTTCCTTTCTTGATCTTCTCCCATCTTGTGCTGCCAGACATTACGTTGACTGACACTCACGTCATATACTACTTATAAGTAGCTCGCACCACCACCATACACTTCACTTTAACAGTAAATTCAGGGTAACATTCAATTGCATACTTGCTACTTATAAACCATGTTGATAACAGCATCCAGCATAATTAATCTAGGTAATTCACTTATCACCAATCTACAATATATTCAAAACCTCAATAGTGTGGTTGAACGCAGTTGATAGGAAACTTTGAATATATATTCTATAATAATATTGGCTTCAGTCAACAGTACTTGTTTTCAATCTTGAAGAGAGATTGATATTCTAATCAATCGGTTGACTAGTACAATTAAAAGTAACTTGAATGTATCATTAAAATATTTTTTCTTGTTTAATAATCAAGGATTTGATTATGGCTTATTTGGTTTCGTGTGTTATTACGGGTATGATGGCGGATCTCACTTCCCGGCTGCCTACACCGTGGAAGGGTGTTTCTTGAGGAACCTGAAATGGAAGTCAGATTAGCATTTGTCCTAGTGATCTGGTAACATGACCACATAGTCTAAGAGACAACTGCTTGAGGCCGGTTACACACAGCCTTTTCATGGGAAAATTTGGAAGTGTCAACCTCGCTCTTGTTTAAAATGCCTTACCGCTGGAGATGGAAGTCATTGATGTAAGGTGAGGTGTGACGTGTTTAAGGCCGACCTTTCCTAACCCCTCCCTTCTTTGTGAGAGGGCAGCATCTCTGCAGATGCTGGTTGTCTAAGGGAAACGCCTTACTGCTGTCACACCTCTGTACAGTTAGCAGTACGACTTCGCCTTCAGACCTTAAGTTTCTACTTTTAGTCTAACCGTTTTTCAATTGACCTGATTGGCAGCGTAGAACCTAAATGAACATACATTCCAGCCAGTTTAACTCGTTTGGGTTGTTATGACAGACGATTCCGACCACAACGGCAAGGTAGCGGCTATTAACATAGAATTCAAAATGACAATATATCAAACAAAATGCAGTGGATACTATTCACAAGATGGCATATAAACATTATGCAGTGAAGTATCTTGCAGAAGTCACTATGAGAAAGAATCATATCTGGAGATTGAACTGCATGGTGTGATCTGAGTGTGTTGAAGAACAGATGAGATGTGAGGGAAGATAGTTAAAACTAGTACATATTATAAACAAATATCTAAAGATTATGTATAAATATTTTGTAATTAAATTGTCTTCCTCAAAAATATGTAATCCGTCTAGTCTCGACTTCTTCTTACGTTACTACAATAGTATACCATACTGTTTCCAAAATCCACTGCATCATACTACTTATAAGCTCCGTTGTAAGTAGTACACATCACAAGACGAATAGCATGCATCAGGTCTTCAGAAAATTAGTCAAAGTAAACTTTCGAACTAATAATTACGTGCATTAAAATGAATTATTTGTTATTGTATGGATAAATAGTTAATGTGATGCACAGTATAAACTACTTCTTGTCAGTAATAGTAGTAGTATTAGTATTCTCATCAGTGCTGATGTCCTGGTGACTGAAGAAATCTCAGCTCCGATATAGAAGGCTCGGTTGGCTTTTACCAACCTGCGTCATTTATGGCGCAGGCGAGATATCCGCTTGCTAACCAAAGGACGAGTGTACTGTTCAGCAGTTCGCTCAGTCCTACTATACGGATGTGAAACATGGCCGTTAAGAGTAGAAGACATTCGTAAGTTACTAGTCTTCGAACATTGGTGTTAGCGATGTTAGATCCCCAGAACTTGCTTGATAAATGTCTTTATTTTGGATTTATTTCATGGACCGATCAGTTGACTTTGAGATTGTAGCATCTCATCATTCATTCATTGTACTTTCGTTTCAATTATTCGATTACAGAATCGATTATTATATATATATATATATATATATATATATATATATATATATTTCAATTGTGTGCTGGCTGTCGTTGTAGAATACAATTTCTACACTTATCGAGGCTTCTTTTTTGCAGTTTCGGATGTAAGGTAGCCTACCTGGACGCTGGTAATTGTCTCGTTCGCGTTTACCGACTAAGGTGAACTCGTAATAGCTTCAAGCGTATCAAGTGACGAGCGTAACAATCGGTGTCGCCGAAGCATTGCTCGTGTATCCTGGGACAACCGTATAAGCAATGCTATCGTTAGGAAACGAGTTCTAGTTAGGGATGGCAAATCAGTAGATGAAGTAGTGAAACTGTATCAGTTTAGGTAGTTGGGACATGTGTTACGTATAGCTAACCACCGACTGCCTCGACGAGCTATGCTTTGTGGTGTAGGGGTAGGTTGGAAGAAAGCTAGTGGCCGCCAAACCAAAACATGGCACAAATCCATGAAGTCACTGACTGACTAGTGGACTGAGTCATGTTGGTGGATGTAGACTACCTGGTTGGGTTCCGCGAGACGAAAGTCACCAATGGTTAGAGACCTTGAACGACATGGCTCAAAGTCGTTTGCAGTGGCGCAAGTGCATCCACTCTTTGTGATCTCCCTAATTCTAGCCTTCTGAATTCCTCATAATCTCTATCTTCCTCCTTATACATTAATCTCACTGAATAATACTTCTCGAATCGTATCTTCGCTCCCTAATCTTCTCACATTACTGCTAATACTTCTATTATTGCTATCACTCTTGTATTTGAATTGACAATTGCATCTCTGTGCAAATGTGGTATGGCAACATGAACTGATGTACTTACGTACGAAGTTCTGTGTTGTATCTGTCTGTCTGTCTGCCTGTCTGCCTGTCTGTCACTAGTATTCGTATTGGTAGTACGAGGAAATATTGATAATCCTATTTTTATAGTATTAGCAAAAAAACTAAATCACTGACTAAAGGAAAACAGAAAAAAATACTCACAACTTCATTTCATCTCATACATACATACATCCATACACAATATACGCATAGAATTACACACAGAAATGTGATAGTTCTAATCTATGATGAAACTTTTCCAAGATTTTTGATGAAATATGAGTCTATAGTCGTCAAAATAAAACATATACATGTATAGGATAGGCTTTAAGTTTATTGTATCATGCAAATAGAAATATTCAGAACATAGACTATATGATATTTTAAATTCTTCTCTATGGAAAAAATAACTTGACTATTGATATATTGACTTTCTACAGTTGAAAAATATCTGGAACTCCAAACAACTTTCAATCAAAACCAAAATCAGGATATTCAATACAAATGTCAAGACAGTTCTACTGTATGGAGCGGAAACATGGAGAACTACGAAAGCCATCATCCAGAAGATACATGTGTTTATGAACAGTTGTCTACGCAAAATACTTCGGATTCGTTGGCCAGACACCATCAGCAACAACGTACTGTGGGAGAGAACAAACCAGATTCCAGTGGAGGAGGAAATCAGGGAGAAGCGGTGGAAGTGGATAGGACACACACTAAGAAAAGCACCTAACTGCGTCACTAGACAAGCCCTCACATGGAACCCTCAAGGCAAAAGGAAAAGACGAAGGCCAAAGAACACACTACGCCGAGAAATAGAGAAAGATATGAGAGGAATGAACAAAAATTGGACAGAACTGGAGAGGGAAGCCTAGGACAGAGTTGGTTGGAGAAAAGTGGTGGGCGGCCTATGTTCCATTGAGGGTAACAGGCGTAAGTAAGTAAGTAAGATATATTGACACTAAAACAGATTAACATACACTTACATATATATACACATGTATTCGTTCTATCTGTGATAAATAACGTTTTTACACATTTGAAATCATCAACCAATCATTGATTGTTAGAAACGTGCAAGCACTGAAAGACGGACGTTTCGTCCTGATATGGAACTCATCAGCGATGCGCATACACGACCACCGCACCTCGCAGGATTGGAAATGAGCACCTTCTGTCAAGTGTGCGAACGCTTAACCTCTGAATCCAACGGTCTTAATTTCTAACTCTGATCAATCTAGTGATTTTGCGCCACCTCACCTAACTGTCTTCAGTAGGTGACACCCTACATTCGACGACTGAACACCACTGGTACTAGTACTCTGATAATTTCCTCACAAAGCTCTAGTCACTAGTGAACACATCGTACGATTTTTTTTCAACTAGATTTATGGAGATCAGTGTTTTTCACACGTTGATTTAATCAATCAATCATTGTTTGACCTACGAGGTGAAGCAAGTGGTGGCTGCGCACTGCTAATAAGTCCCGTATACTAGGACGAAACGGCTGTCTTTCAGTGATTCCAGGTTTTTAATCAGTGGTCTAACAATGATTGATTGATTGATGATTTCAAATGTGTGAAAACACTGATCTCCATGACTCAAATGTTATTCAAGAGTAGTTATTGGAAGTTTATTGTTTCATAAAGCAGAGAGAAATTATTCACATGCAGACGACATTTATTTGGTTTTATATTTCGTCTGGTGTAATTAATATCCAGCTTAGTCATATTATTAAATTAAGCTTTATGAATCAGAGTAATAATAATCCTTTTTAAATTAAATACTAGTGATTAACTAATGGTCACAATGATTCGATTAATAACTTAAGTCGAATAAGCATTCCTATTTGAAACATTAATATTTGACATTAGAGTAAATTGTTGTTCTCATTGCCTATATGAAAAAGAAAAGATATATATATCATCTGTTTAAGAAGATAGATAAACTTATAACACAATAGTCTTAGTTTCGAACATTTTGTTCATCCAATATCCTAAGAGAATTATTGGTCTATTCCTATTGGTTAACTCCTAGTGGTCAATTTTATGATCGTCCAAGATATGAATGTCATGTACTTCAATGTTGTTTCCTATTGGTCGGCGTAACTGTCAATGTCACAGACTTCAATGTTGGTTCACATTCGAGGTAGCTGTATAAATACGCTTACTTACTTACTTACTTACTTACGCCTGTTACCCCCAATGGAGCATAGGCCGCACACCACTTTTCTCCAACCAACTCTGTCCTGGGCTTCCCTTTCCAGTTCTGTCCAATTTTTGTTCATTCCTCTCATATCTTTCTCTATTTCTCGGCGTAGTGTGTTCTTTGGCCTTCGTCTTTTCCTTTTGCCTTGAGGGTTCCATGTGAGGGCTTGTCTAGTGACGCAGTTAGGTGCTTTTCTTAGTGTGTGTCCTATCCACTTCCACCGCTTCTCCCTGATTTCCTCCTCCACTGGAATCTGGTTTGTTCTCTCCCACAGTACGTTGTTGCTGATGGTGTCTGGCCAACGAATCCGAAGTATTTTGCGTAGACAACTGTTAATAAACACTTGTGTCGTATGGATGATGGCTTTCGTAGTTCTCCAAGTTGGAATGGACAACACTGGATATGAAGACATCATGGGACGATATGGATTGGGAGAATGAAACAAAAATTGTAAGAGGTTTGTAAACCAATGTGCCTTCAACAAACCGGTCATAGATGGCACAATATTCCCACATAAATGCATACACACAACCCTATTGATTTAACCGGATCATACTGCGCAGAATCAAATCGATCATATCTATACATCAATAAAAAGTTCAGAAGGACCATGGAGAACGTGAGAATCAAGAGAGGAGCTGATATAACCCCAGATCAGCACTTGCTGGCTTTTCACGACCTACTCAGTGGAAAGGAAACTACCATGGGGAACAATTGGAAAAAGATCAAGGAAGCAATAACTTCAACATGTCAGGAAGTTTTGGGCCGCAAGGAGCACCATCAAAAGGAATGGATCTCTGTTGGTACTTTTGAAAAATGTCAAGCAAGGAGGAACAAGAAGGCAGCAATCAGCACCAGCTAAACAAGAGCAGAGAAAGCCAAGGCACAAGCTGAATACACACAAAACCAACTGACGTAAATATGTGAAGGATCTAACAATGACGACGGAAAAGACTGCAACAGACGGAAACATGAGACAATTGTACGAAACAACAAAGACGTTTGCCGTAAACCATCGTAAAATAGAACGACCAGTGAAAAAAAAAGAAATCAAAGTAATCAGCAACACTGAAGAACAGCGAAATAGGTGGGTAGAGCACTTTAAGGAACTCTTGAATCAATCAGTCCCACTGAACCCAACCAATATCGAAGCAGCATCTATGGACGCCGAAATCAATGTTGACCCACCAACAGTTGAAGAAATCAGTATGGCTACCAGATAAATGAAGAGTGGCAAAGCAGCAGGACCAGACAACATTCCAGCAGAGGCAATGAAAGCAGATGTGGAAGCAACTGCGAAAATATTTTACATCCTCTTCAAGAAGATTTGGGATGAGGAACAAGTACCATCAGACTTGAAAGAAGGTTACCTGATCAAAATACCAAAGAAAGGCGATCTCAACAAGTGTGAGAACTACAGAGGCATCACTCTTCTTTCAATACCAGGCAAAGTCTTCAACAGGGTATTGTTAAACAGAATGAAGGAATTCGTAGATGCCCTACTTTGAGATCAACAGGCTAGATTTCGTAAGGATTGATCGTGTACCGACCAAATCGCGCGCGATGCTATGAATCATTTTGTAACAATCAAAAGAATGGAATTCAACATCAACTTCATTAACTACGAGAAAGCATTTGATAGCGTGGACAGGACAACTTGATGGAAGCTTCTTCGACACTACGACCAGCCTTAGAAGATAGACAACGTCATACAGAATTCATATGATGGATCAAACTGCAAAACTGTGCAAGGAGGACAGCTAACAGGCTCGTTCAAAGTGAAGACCGGTGTCAGGCAAGATTGCTTACTCTCACCCTTCCTCTTTCTCCTGATAATCTGGATTATGAAGATGTCCAAATCTAGGAGAAGGCACAGGATACAGTATACTGCTAGGATGCAGATGGACAATCTAGACTTTTGTTACGCCTGCACGTAAACACGTCAACTTGATATACTTGAAATATTGCGAGTTTACCTAGTCGGAAAACGAGAGCGAGGATCAAGGATCCGACGACACGACATACTACTCAAATCCGATTATCTCAACGCCCCATATTTAGTAAAAGAAGACAAGACTTGATATGAAGTAGAACCTGTATTCTACAAGAATCCAGAAAGTACGAGGTCCGGATCCAGAAGAGAATCAGGATCCCGGACTAGAATCCGGGACCGAGACCTGGTCCTGGTCGTGCTCATAAAACGTTACAGATAATGCGTATATAAACAATTTGGTCGAATAGGAAAGAGCATCGAAGTGTGTGACATTGACAGTTAAGACTACCAATAAGAAGCAACATTTGAAGTGAGATTGATAGTCAGGACAACCAATAGAAACAACACTGGAGCATGTGACATTGATATCTAGGACGATCATAAAATTGACCAGCAGGAATGAACCAATAGGAACTGACCAATAATTCTCTTAGGATATTGGATGAATATCCTAACAACTTTGCAGATGATCTAGCTCTTCTGTCATACACGCAACAGACATGAGAAGAATGAACAGCAATCGGACAGAACTAGAAAGGAAGGTCCAGGACAGAATAGGTTGGAGAATACTGGTCGGCAGCCTATGCTCCACTAGAAATAACAGGAGTAAGCAAGTACGTAATATAAATACCTAGAAATAGCATTGTTAAGACAGGATTCAGATGCTTTGATGTATGTGTTTCTGAGATACAGCTGTAATTCCTTTGAACTATCATACATTTGAATAGATTAACAGTATAACGTACTGAATAAAATAACTAAACACTGAAATACTTCGAATAATACATTTCAAGATAAATTCTACTATATTTGAATTCAAATTCCAACCTATTAGATTTTTAAGATACGACAATGTGTTTACAACCAAACTAGAATGATAATATCACTGAATAATTAATTTCATATTGATATAACTTGATCGATAAATATTGAATGGAATCACTTTTCTAATTTGTAGTCAAATGAACAAGAGAAAAATGCCAAAATAACTGATTTCGGTAAATCTTGAATAAAATAAAACGCATTCATGTATAAAGCCATGAAATACAACAAGAAGGCTATGAGTAATAATCTATCAAAATTGTCAATTGATCACAAAATTCAAGGTCACAAAACAACCAATAAGATAAGACTTCTAATCATTAACCAATCATCAAAGCTTATTACGAATTGATGAGTCAATAAAAAAAAATTTGTAAATGACAAAAATATCAACATGAAGGTTTATTGAAAACCAGCAACTGTCAGTATGAATATTGTATGGGGTAATGTATAATTTATTTGAACGTTCACCTATTCGATGTGATTATCTAATATAAGGTCCCTTTAAATAATTAACCTATATATCAAATGTTCAATGCAATAATTTCATTTGTCACATACATTTTCAATAAACTAATAACAATCATATTCTCACTGATGATTATAACCCACAAACTAGAATTTATTTATCCTCAATATTTTTAGGGCAAAGAATGAAATTTTTTTGAAAATGATTTATGATTGTTTATAAAGTTGAATTCAATTTTTATTGAATTATTATTATTAGAAAATATCAAGGTCATTTTGAGGAGGTTATTTTGGTTAATTAAATAAATCAATCAAATACAAACTGGTTTATTATATAGTGTGTGAAAGAAAATTTCAGTGATTTTTTTCAAATAATCAACCTGTGTGACAGTGAAAGCAACAAATGTTGGTCGACCTGAATGTTGCTGTAAGATGGTTGTGTGTGTGTGCGTGGATGTGATCGATAATTTTAGATTGCTTAAATCATAAACAAAAAACATTTCTTTATTAAGGAAGAAGAAACAGGAATGAAATTGAAATTCTTGATTTACATTGAAATTGTTAATCAATCACTGGGAGAACTGGGGGTCCGTTTCGTCCTGGTGAGGAACCCATCAGCATCCACGACTTCCGCTCGCTGGAATTAGACCCAGATTAAACGTTCTCACACGAGTTCTTTTGGGGACGTTAGATCCCCAGATCTTGCTTGACAAATGCCTTAATTTCGGATTTCATGTTTGCGAGCATGGGCTGATCAGCTGACCTTGAGATTTCATTTCCAACCAGGCTAGTGTATTTTAGTGTGCTATTTTTGTGACTGCCCTAAGGACGTTTCAATGATGTATAAATAAACGAAATTTGTAAGCTTGATTCAATTGTGCTTGTTGGGTGTTTGTAGAATACACTTTCTACTCTATATCAAGACTTTTAGGTAGTTGTTTTGGGGACAACGTATCAAAGTAGCCTTCCTGGACTCTGGTTGATTGTCTCGTTCCAGTTCATCGACTAAATTGAACCCGTAATAGTTTCAAGCATACTAAGTGACGAAAATCCTAAGTTCGACTCCCACGAGTGATGGTCGTGAATGTGCACTGCTGTTGAGTCCCATACTAGGACCAAAAGGGCACCCAGTGCTTCCAGGTTTCTAATAGTGATCTAACAACGCTTGGTTCACGATTTCAGTGTAAAACAACAATCTCCCTAACTCTATAATGAAAAAGATTGATTTCATCGACATAGTAGTATGATATCAATGGTCAAGAAGCAACTATCTGAACAATGAACATCCATGACTTAATCGCTTTTGTATAATGGAACAGATAGTTTTTTTCAAACCATACCGATAACAGGAATCCATACGGAAAAAGAAAGTGTGCTTGCTCTAAAACTAATTACTTTAGTCTAACTTATGTTCTGTAAACAGTAGACATTATGCTACCATCGCAATTCGGTAAAGATATATTACTCTCAAACCTGTAACTTGATGATTCAAATCTTACAGTTGTGTAACAGATCTGTTTAGAATTGGCAAAACAACTAGTTCTGTCTCACACAGTTTTGTTTCATCATGAGATACGACAGAATCAGTCTGACTGACATTTTGATACTATTTATAGCGGTGAGTGACCCATAGTTGCAATATCTGTTAAACTACTTCCTGCCAAGTTTGTTCAATATTTTGTATATGAGCATGTTGTTTCGTTGAAAGCAATAACCTATTCTGCTGACCAACTGTCTTCTGAAAACAGTTTAGTTTGGGCTTACGTCAATCAACGATTCAGTCTCGTGAGCAGCCATCACTCGACCACATCGTCACATTGCATATGACCAGTCGATCATGGCACTTCAGCCATTAATTTACCAATCTTCAGAAGAATTCCCCTCATGAAGAATTATAAAAAACCTTATTCGTAACAAGTGATTACGGCAGACAACTCTAATCGTAGCATCACGACTAAGAAAACGATAAGTCCAACGTCTTGTATTAAAAGGACCACTTCCCAACCAATCTTTTCTATGTGTGATTTTGATAGCTTAATTACGTGTTATGCTCATCTCTAGGTATGATTAAACTATTACGAGTTCACCTTAGTCGAATAACGAGAACAAAACAATGAACCAGCATCCAGGTAGACTACTCTGATCCGATTGTCAAAAGTGTACCAGCAAGAAGTCTTGATATAGTGTAGAAAATGTATTCTACAAACACCCAACCAGCACACAATGAATCAAGCACTCAAATTGCGTTTATTTATACTCTATAGAGACGTCTTTGGGTCAGTCACAAAAATAGCACACTAAAATAACACAGTAAACAATCACAGTCAAGGATTTTTGTGATGGGAAATGTGATCTCTAGGTCAACTGATTGGTCCATGAGATAAATCCAAAATAAAGATATTTATCCAACGAGTTCTGGGGATCTAACATCCCCGACATTACGTGAAACTGAAACAAATATGCAAGAATTAGGATTGCACTATTTTTCTGAAGTTCAACGCCGACCGATTTACAGTGAAGTCATGGATCGGTAAAGCAAGGGCTGCATTTCTACAATCGAACAACATCTGGAACTCAAAACAGCTGTTAACAAACACTAAAGTCAGAATTTCCATCACAAATGTCAAGAGAGTACTACCATATGAGGCGGAAACTTGGAGAACTACGAAAGCTATAATCTGGAAGATACAAGTATTCCTTAATAGTTGTCTACGCAAAAAACTTCAGATCCATTGGCCAGACACTATCAGCAACAACCTATTGTTAAAGGGGACAAACCAGATTCCAGCTGAGGAAGAAATCAGGAAAAAGAGGTGGAGGATAAACATCGAGGAAATCACTAAACTGAGTCACAAGACAAGTCCTCATTTGAAACCTTCAAGGTGAAAGGAAAGGAGGGAGGACAGAAAACACATTACGCCGAGAAATATACGGAACTGGATGGGGAAGCCGAGGACAGAGTAGTTGGAGAATGCTAGTTGGCGGCCTATGATCCGTTGGGGGTAACAGGCCCAAGTAAATACATACAGGAAGAGTCGGATGTAGTGGAACAAGCGGCCCATCCACTATAGTAAGACTGGATCATCGCGACATTCAGTCCGAACATCATGCCAAGATAGCGGCAAAAGTTGCAGTCATCATTTTCAAATGTTCCACTAATTCATCTGTACAGAGACGCTTGTGACACAGTTAATGACTAACCATATACAGTTGCCCTCACCTGTGTTCTCCTTCACTACACTACCACTATCAGGCAATTCGCGCTGACAATTTCATCTCACTATGCTAAAATAAGTTGTAGGAGGTAGGGTAGCCAAATTAAACCGACTGATACACATGTACCTAGTTCTGAAGTGAGTAGTAGTGTGGTGCGCGCTGCTTATAAGTAGTATGTGATGTGTCAACGTATTGTCTGGCAGCAGAAGATGGGAGAAGATCAAGAAAGGAAGAAGAGTTAGAACACAATGGAATTTGTACGAAACGCATGAATAGTGACAATGGATTGATGTTTTGCAACAGGAACAGTCCAGTTCGATATGATGAACTGATATTTTGCAAATGAACGATTTACGATATGGTTTTCCTATTTTACTGAGTAACTCTGTAATTTTCGTTAAATACAATTCGGTTGCCCTCACCACCTGTGTTCTCCTTCACTACAGTAGGACTGATGACAGGAAGAGTATCACTCAAAAAAACTTCAAATGCTAATTACATATATAAATCAATATATTTATATCGATGTCATTGATTTTTCTTTTCCGAAATATATATTTTTTTCAAAACACAACATATCAGTAGAAAAAAAAAAGAACACACAACGGAAGGAAATCAAAGCCAATCGAAGAATAGGCGCAAATATATGTAACATTCACATTAAATAATAATAATAATAACAATAGTAATCATACTGATCACCACCAGTATACTATACTACTGACAATGAAAAGTAAGTCATAGTAGTAGTAGTATAACTAACAAGCATATTTATTGGTTTACTGTTGTTCAAAGGTTTAAAAATGAATATAATTATAGAAAGAAAGAAAGAAGAAGTATCATTCATTACCTTACAATACAATAGAATACAATACAATCAAACACATGGATAAAAGCACACAAACGACAATATATATACTACTAATATTCATCATGATAGTAGTATTGGTAGTAGTAGTAGTAGTATATTATAATCATTAATTTAATAAGAGGGGATAAATGCAATACAAAAAATTTCCGGAAAATTATTAATTTTATTATTATTATCATTATTTTTTCCAACAAACAAAATTAAATAATAACAATAATATTAAACAAAGCGCGTAAAATTCGATCATAAAAACAGAAAAAAAGCTTGTTCGTTTCAATTAGAAAAAAAACTTGACTGGAATGATGCAATGCAAAGAACACGATTTTTTTAAAAAAAAAACGCACGCTTACACACACACACACAAGCAACAACTTGAAAGGGGCTACATGACAAGATGTGGGGGGGTGAGGGAAACGTGATGAATCAGGCAAGTATAGGGATAGTTATCTATTGTCTGTTGCTCAAAGTAAGTTGACGGACAAGTATTCATATATATCTAAGTGTGTGTGTGTGTGTGTGTGTGTGTAGATGAGGATGACAGTGGAATACAGTGGAACACCATGTCAACATTTCATCATGTATCGATGTCATAAACATAACAATCATTTTCTGATATCAATATGATTGACAGAAGATTGATTGACAGGAGAGAGAGAGAGATAAGGATGGAGCGCGAGCAAACGGAATGGTTATACATAATCATAATAAAGAATAACACTAGTAGTAGCTAACAGAGAGACAGACAAGAAAGAAGTCGTAGTAGTAGTAGTCATAGTAGTAATTCGATAGGACAACAACCACAACAGATTGTGTGTTTTTGTCTCACAGTGTCTGGATTTTTTTATCCTCTGCCTTTCCACACATGTACACAACACAACACCGACATCAACACTCGGGACATCGATAGATAGATAGATAGATATGTGAACAAAATCACTAACTGACAAGTCTCCAAATTCTCTCTTCACAGTTTTACTTCATGGTCTCCTCACATTGATTGTACATAATAAATAATACAGTCATTCTTGTTGGAGGACAAATATATATAAGATGGAGGTTGGGGGGGGGGAGAAGGCGAATGCAAAACAAAAAACAACACATTTTTTACATGAAAAAGGAAATAACATGTTGTTATGAATATTAGTATTGTCGCTGTGTCATTTAAGTGATAATAAGTTTTAAATTTATACATAAGAGAGAGGGAGAGAAGAGAGTGTGGAATTAGGGAGTAGTGGATGTGGTTTTGTATATATATATGTAGTATATATAGGGTGCATTCGTTGGGAACTACTTTATTAACAAAACGAAAAACTGACTGTCTTGTAATTAACACATGAGACTTCATCACCTCTGAATTACACAGAGACATACACAAACGCGGATTCTAAATACACTGAAATGATGTTGTACACGTAGAGAGAGATTGGACGCGATGTGTGTGTGTGCGTGTGTGTGTGGAAAGTCAAAATTCACAGAAGAAAAAAGGAGAAACCAGATGGTTTTAACCCGAAGAAAAACACGAGTTTTTGACTCGTCACATACACCCAAATACACACACACCACACACACACACAGAGAGGCATAAGATCTATCTATGGTGATTGTGGTTATTATGATTATTACTATTGATCATTTTGGTCTGGCATAAAAAGCAACACCAACACACAGCAGAACAAGACAAGACAAGAATAAGACAAGAATAAGATAAAAGAACTTTAAAAGAGAATAGAGAGAGAGAGAGACAAGTGATGAACGTACGTACGTACGTACGTAGATATATAAATAATCAAAGAATGATACATTTACGTTTGGATGTTTTCTGTTTCACTGGTGGTATTTGCTTGTTGATTTGGCGTACAAGATCAATGAATATCTAAAGTTGTTTTTTTAATTCAGAGAAAAAAAGAACGATAATAATAATAATAATAATAATAATAATAATTTTAAAAAAACAACTCAAAATTGAATTTAATTCATAGTGTCAAAAGCCAATCAGAATCACGTAGAGAGAGAACGGAATTATTCAAGGTCATTAACAAACAAACAAACAAACACGAAACAGGGATGTTTGTTGACTATTGAACGTGTAATAAATGATTAAACTTAGCGAGGAAAACATCATTAATTAATTTTAAAAAAATGCTCGGTATTTGAGAAAAACACCTATTTGTGTGTGTGTGTGTGTGCGTGTGCGAATGGAATATACGCACGCAAACGAATATGAGATGACGTGAGATTTCGTTAAAATGTTTTTAAGGTTTAGGCTTAGAATATAGAGTCAGTTAGTCAACAACAACATAGAACTTCGTACGTACGTACGTACATCAGTTCAGGTTGCCATACCACATTGGCAAAGAGAGATGCAGTTGTCGCTTCAAATCCATAGTAGTAGAGGTAGTAGAAGTATTAGCAGTAATTGGAGAGATTAGGGTTCGAAGATGTTATTAACGAAGTAGAATCTAGTGAAACAAACTTAAAAAGATGAAGTGATGAGGAATTCACAAGGTTAGGATTTGAGAGAACACAAAGAATGAATGCACCTGCGTCATTGCAAACGGTTTTTAGAGACATCGTTCAGGGTCTCTAACCATCGATTACCATCATTTCACGGACCCCAACCAGGTAGTTGAGACACACCAACATGACTCAGTCCAGTTGTCCGTGACTTCATGGATTTCCGCCATGTTTTGGTTCGGCCGCCAACCTATTCCTACATCGCAAAAATAGCTCGATGAGGCAGTCGGTGGTTAGGCATACGTAACACATGTCCTGACCACCTCAGCTGATGAAGTTTCAATACTTTATCTATTGATCTTCCATCCTTACCTAGTACCCGTTGTGACCTCCACAGCTTACTGATGACTGTTTTGAGTGCATGAAACTGAATGACGCGGGTCTGGATCTCATAGGTTTGTATAGTGTGTACAAACATTCGAGGCCCGAGTTCTTAATCACTTGTATCATGACCTTATCAATTATTATTGGATTGTAACCTTGGTTGTTTTTACTTAAGTGTGTGTGTGTGTACATGCTTACTTCGTTTATTACATATCTAGCCTATTATTGTTTGATTATAAATACTTAGGCGTTCGAGCGCAAGACCGAAGGTCCGGGGTTCGAACCATGCGAGTAGTAGGAATCGTGAATGCTCACTACCACTGATGAGTCCCATACCAGGATGAAACGGCCGTCAAGTGTTTCTAGGTTTCTAATGGTGGTCTAGCATTGATCGATTCATAATTTCAAACATAAATACTTAGTCATGCCTCATTACATGTAATTGGCTCACTCGCCGCTTCTCCTCTAGGCTTTGCCTTTGAGCTTCGTATTCTTATGTCTATCTACGCATGAACCGTAGCATGAAATAAACTCATCGTCCAAATGAATTCGTATCTGGCTTACTATTATAATTGTAAACTTACCGCTTTACTTTTCCAGTGACTATCAGATCCTGACTGCTCATAGCACTAAAAGATACTTCTTTTTGAGGAGACATCTGAAGAAGGAACTAGATTGGGAGTAGTCTTGAGAACCTGAGTGTTTAACCGCACAAACTGAGGGACAACTGCTTTGGGCTGGTCCCACAGCCTTTATATTCAAGTAAACCTTTATGTTATCTCAATGTACTTTAGAACCCTTCCACCGAAAGCAGAAATCTCTGGGGTAAAGGTGAGGCATTTTTACGGCCGAACTTTTATTAAACTATTCCTTTCGTTACAGGAATGATTGCATGGCTAAATACCACCTGATCGTCTACGAGGAATATCGTGATGCCATCAAACTTCAGTAAGGTCAGTAGTAGTAAGACTGCAACTTCAAACATTAAGCTTCTGCTTCAAGTCTGATGATCTTTTAATTAACCAGCCTAAGATGGTAGGACCTAGAGAAACAAGTGTTTCAGTCAATCTGTAATTTAGCTAAGTGATGATAAGGATATGCAAACTATTCAACTACCATTATGTTACACATGGTGCAGCAGCTACTATAAGTGGTTAGGACATGTGTTGCGGAGGCCCAACCACCGACTGCCCCGACGAGCGATGTTTTGTCGAAGGCTAGGGGTGGTCAAACCAAAATATCGCACAAATCCATGATAGGTCACTGACAAGTGGACTGAGACATGTTGATAAATCTAGAATACCTGGTTGGGGTCCGCAAGACGATAGTAAACGATGGTTAGAGGCCTTGAATGGCATGGCTCAAAACCGTTTGCAATGGCGTGGGTGCATTCATTCTTTGTATTTTATGAAATTCCAATCTTAAGAATTCCTCATCACATTTATCTCACTGCATTAAACTTCTTGAATAATATCGTCGAACCCTCATCTTTCCGACTACTGCAGATACTTCTACTACCTCTACTACTATTCAATTTGAATTGATAATTACATTTCTTGGGGCACATTTTTAGAGGTTTGCGTTTGTACACATTTGAAATCATCAATCATCATCATTGTTAGACCTGGAAGCACTGAAGGACGGCCGTTACGTCCTGGTATGGGACTACTCATCAGTAACAGTGCGCATTCACGACTCCTGCTCCTCGCAGGATTCGAACCAGGGAACTTCGACATTATAGGCGAACGCCTTACCATCATCGGACCACTGGCCCGGCATCCAACGGTGTTAATGTCTAACTCTAATTGATCTAGGGATTTTGCGCGACCTCACCCAATACATCACTGTATTAATGTGGTACAGCAACTCGAACTAATGTACGTAGTACGCAGTACTGACTGAGCAGCTACTGCAGCTACTGGAGATTTCAATAAAATAAAATAAAAAAAAACCCGGATTTTACAAAACCTACTTACTTCATTTACATTAATTTTAGCTTTGGCACTTGTTTCTAAAAATGAACAATTAAATTGTCGACTAAGTGATTGTCCTTGATCTTTAGCTACAACACGTTCATGTTCTAAATCACATTTATTACCAACAAGTATCAGTGGGAAATTTTGATTATCTTTAACACGTTGAATTTGTTTATATAAATCCATTAAATCATTAAAACTAGATTGTGATGTAACTGAATAACATAAAGCAAAACCTTGACCATTTTTCATATATAAATCACGCATAGCAGTGAATTGTTCCTTTGATCAATCAATATATATGAGAAATAAAAAAATAATCAACAATTAAATAAAATATGAATTCGACTCAATTTAAAACAAAACAAAAAACTGTGATTGATTATTGAATGGACCAAAAAAAACAACAACACACTTTCATTGTTATGCCTGCATGTAAATGCATCAACTTGATATACTTGAATGCTATTACGAGTTTACCTTAGTCGGAAAACAGGAGCGAGGATAGAGGATACGGTGACATGACATGCTACTCAAATCCGATTATCCCAACCTCCATACTGAGTCAAAAAGAAGACAAGACTTGATATGAGGGAGAACCTGTATTCTACAAGTACGAGGTTCGAGTCCAGAAGAGAATCGGGATCCTGGACTACGGATCCGGGACCGGGTCCTGGTCCTGGTCAAAGAACGTTACAGATAATGCATATTTATACAATTTGGTCGAATAGGAAAGAGCATCGAAGTCTGTGACATTGACAGTTTAGGACGACCAATAGGACCCGACCGTAGCTGCTACCTTGACGTGGTGGTCGGGCTTGCCTATCGTGATGACCCAACCGAGCTATACTGGCTGGAACATATGTTCCTGCAGGTCCTACCATCCCAGGCAGGTCGATTGGAGAACGATGAGACTAAAAGCAGCTACTCAAGGTCTGAGGGAGAAGTCGTACTGTTGACTGCAGAGGGGTGTTACAGCAGTAAAGTGTTTCCCTCGGACAACCAGCATCTGCAGCGATGCTGCCTTCTCACAAGGAACGAAGGGTTAGAAAACGTCGACCCTAAAAATGTCACACCTCATCCTACCTCACGGATTTCCGTCTCCTTGGGTAAGGGTGCCCACTAAGGGCCTTTAAGAACGGAGCTAATCCTCGAAATACCTTTCATAAAAAGGCCGTGCGTGACCGGCCTCAAGCAGTTGTCCCTTGGGCTCTGCGGTCACGCACCAACACTAATCTATCTTTCTTTTCGGGTCCCTCAAGAAACGACCTTCCACGGTGTGGGCAGCCGGGAAGTGACAACTGCCCTCATACCCGTAACAGCGACTGACTGACTGACTGACTACCAATAGGAAGCAAGATTTGAAGTGACATTGACAGTCAGGACAACCAATAATAAGAAACAACATTGGAGCACGTGACATTGATATCTAGGACGACCATAAAATTGACCAGTAAGAATTAACCAATAGGAATAGAGCAATAATTCTCTTAGGATATTGGATGAATATCCTAACATTCATACAGTTAAACTGACTGAAAAAACTAATGATCCATTATGATTTATGTGGGTATTGTGCACAAAGTTAATGGATCCAATAGATATATGCATATAGACTGAGGTCATAAAACACCGTGGGACAAAATTTTGAAATATCGTCGTCAATCTTATATCTGCATTACGGGGTTGTGAAGATTGTTAAGTTACACAGTTTTGAAACCATGAATCGATCAATGTTAGACAACCATTAGAAACTTGGAAGCACTGGACGGCCGTTTTGTCCTGGTATGGGACTACTCATTAGCAGCGCGCATTCACGACTCCTGCACCCAGCAGGATTCGAACCCAGCACCTTCGGTATTGTAGGCGAACGCCTAACCATCGGACCACTGAGCCGGTATCTAACGGTGTTAATATCTAACTTGATCAATTCACGGAGTTTCGTATCCTCATACACTGTCTTCGGTAGTTACTGACTACACCCAAACAGGTTGAACTTCACTGGTCACGTCTTCCCACTAGAACTCGGAGAAGATTCATCACGAAGCTAGTCACTAGTGAGTACAGGTAATTTGCATTACGGGGTTGTGAAGATTGTTAAAATACACAGTTTTGAAACCATGGGTTCGAATCATGCGTGATGCAGGAGTCGTGGATGCGCACTGCTGATGAGTAGTCCCATACCAGGACAAAACGGCCGTCCAGTGCTTCCAAGTTTCTAATGGTTGTCTAACATTGATCGATTCATGGTTTCCTGTGAATCTTATATCTGCCTCAATTTATTCGAATATATACTTGTTTCAGCTTAGTTTCCATTTTTTTTCAATTAGAGTTATGGAGATCAGTGTTTTTTCCAAACAGTGAAATCATGAATCAATCATTGTCGTGCGCAAGACCGATGGCCCTAGATTCGAAACCTGCGAGGTGCAGGGGTTGTAGAAGTGCACTGCCACTGTTGAGTCCCATGCCAGGACGAAATGACCGTCTTTCAGTGCTTACAGGTTTTTAATGGTGCTGGTCTAACAATGACTGATAGATGATTTCAATGTGTGAAAAAAACACTGATCTCCATAACTCCAATTGAAAAAAATTGTACAATGTGCTCAGTAGTGACTAGAGCTTCACATGAGGAAATTCTCGCAGTTCTAGTCAGAAGACGTGACCAGTGGAGTTCAATCATGTCGGGTGTAGGTAGTTAGTTACCTACCGAAGACAAATGGGTAAGGTCACACAGAATCCCCAGATTGATCAGAATTAGACATTAACACCGTCGGATGCTAGCCCAGTGGTCCAGAGGTTAGGAGTTCGCGCGCAAGATCGAAGCTCCTTGTTACGAATCTCGCGAGGTGCAGAAGTTGTGGATACGCACTTCTGATAAATCCCACACCAGGACCAAAACGGCCGTCCAGTGCTTTCGGGTTTCTAATGGTGGTCGAATGACCCAATAGTAGGTAAGTTGATATAATATTATGATGAAACTAACAATCACTGTACCTAGAGAACGATCAAAGCTTTATATATATATATATATATATATATATATATATATATATATATATATATATATATATATATATATATATATATGAAGCCTTAATCGTTCTCTAGTACAATGACTGTTAGCTTCATCATAATATTATATCAACTTACCTACTATTGGGTCATTCGACCACCATTAGAAACCTGGAAGTACTAGACGGCCGTTTCGTCTTGGTATGGGACTTATCAGAAGTGCGCGTCCACAACTTCTGCACCTCGCGAGATTCGAAACAAGGACCTTTGATCTTGTGCGCGAACCCCTAACATCTGGATCACTGGGCTGGCATCCAACGGTGTTAATGTCTAGCTCTGATCAATCCACAGATTTTGCGTGACCTTACCCATTTGTCTTCGGTAGGTAACTACCTACAACCGACATGTTTGAACTCCACTGGTCACGTCTTCTGACTAGAACTGCGAGAATTGCCTCATGTGAAGCTCTAGTCACGACTGAGCACATTGTACAATATTTTGTTCAATTAGAGTTATAGAGACCAGTGTTTTTACATTGAAATCATCAATAAGTCATTGTTAGACCAGCACCAGCACCTAGAAGCATCGAAAGACGGCCATTTCGTCCTGGTATGGGACTCAACAGTGGCAGTGCGCTTCTACGAGCCCTGCACCTCGCAGGTTTTGAATCTAGCACCATCGGTCTTGCGCGCGACAATGATTGATTCATGATTTCAATGTGTGAAAAAAACACTGTTCTTCATAACTCTCACTGTAAAAAATGAAAAATAAGCTGAAACAAGTATATATTCGAATAAATTGAGGCAGATATAAGATTCACAGTTTTGAAACCATGAATCGATCAATGTTAGACAACCATTAGAAACTTGGAAGCACTGAAAGACGGCCGTTTCGTCCTGGTATGGGACCACTCATGAGCAGTGCGCGTCCACGACTCCTGCACCCCGCAGGATTCGAACCCATGGTTTCAAAACTGTGTAACCTAACAGTCTTCACAACCCCATAATACAAATGACCTGTGCTCACTAGTGACTAGCTTCGTGAGGAATCTTCTCCGAGTTCTAGTGGGTGGGAAGACGTGACCAGTGAAGTTCAACCTGTTCGGGTGTAGACAGTAACTACTGAAGATAATGTATGAGGTTACGAAACTCCGTAAATCGATCGAGTTAGACATTAACACCGTTAGATACCGGCTCAGTGGTCCAGAGGTTAGGCGTTCGCGCACAATACCGAAGGTCCTGGGTTCGAATCCTGTGAGGTGCAGGAGTCGTGGATGCGCACTGCCACTGATGAGTAGTCCCATACCAGGACGAAACGGCCGTCTTTCAGTGCTTCCAGGTTTCTAATGGAGTGGTCTAACATTGATCGATTCATGGTTTCAAAAATGTGTAACTTAACAATCTTCACAACCCCGTAATGCAGATATAAGATTGACGACGATACGTTTCAAAATTTTGTCCAGCGGTGTTTTATGACCTCAGTCTATATGTATATATCTATTGAATCCATTAACTTTGTGCACAATACCCACATAAATCATAATGGATCATTAGTTTTTCCAGTCAGTTTATCTGTATGAATGTTAGGATATTCATCCAATATCCTGAGACAACTATTGCTCTATTCCTATTGGTTAATTCCTACTGGTCGATTTTATGGTCGTCCTAGATATCAATGCCAAGTGCTCCAATGTTGTTTATTATTATTGGTTGTCCTGACTATCAATCTCACTTCAAATAATACTTCCTATTGATCGTCCTAACTGTCAATGCTGCAGACTTCGATGTTGTTTCCTATTCGACCAAAATGTATAAATACACATCATCTGTAAAGTTCTATGACCAGGAGCAGGACCAGGACCCGGTCCAGGATCCCGACTCTCTTCTGGACTCGAACCTCGTACTCTCTGAATACTTGTAGAATACAGGTTCTACTTCATATCAAGTCTTGTCTTATTTTTGACTCAATGGGTGTTGGGACACTGGGGTTTGAGTAGCATGTCATGCCTTCGGAACCTCGATCCTCGCTCTCGTTTTTCCGACTAGGTAAACTCGTAATAGTTCAAGTTTATCAAGTTGACCTGTTTACGTGTAGGCCTAACAATGAAAGTGTGTTGTTTTTCCATTCAATGATCAATCACAATTTTTGTTTTGTTTTGTGTTTTTAATTGAATTCATATTTTATTTAATTGTTTATTATTTTTTTTGTTTCTCACTCATATATATTGATTGATCAAAGGAACAATTCGCTGCTATGCGTGATTTATATATGAAAAATGGTCAAGGTTTTGCTTTATGTTATTCAGTCACCTCACCATCAAGTTTTAATGATTTAATGGTATAATATCAACAAACTCCACGTGTTAAAGATCATCAAAATTTCCCACTTATACTTGTTGGTATTAAATGTGATTTAGAACATGAACGTGTTGTAGCTAAAGATCAAGGACAATCACTTAGTCGACAATTTAATTGTTCATTTTTAGAAACAAGTGCCAAAGCTAAAATTAATGTCAATGAAGTAAGTAGGTTTTGTAAAATCCGGGTTTGTTTTTTTTTTATTTTATTGAAATCTTCAGTAGCTGCAGTAGCTTCTCAGTCAGTACTGCGTACTACGTACTTTAGTTCGAGTTGCTGTACCACATTAACACAGAGATGTAATGGGTGAGGTCGCGCAAAATCCCTAGATCAATTAGAGTTAGACATTAACATCGTTGGATGCCGGGCCAGTGGTCCGATGATGGTAAGGCGTTCGCCTATAATGCTGAAGTTCCCGTGTTCGAATCCTGCGAGGAGCAGGCAGTCGTGGATGCGCACTGTCACTGATGAGTAGTAGTCCCATACTAGGACGTAACGACCGTCCTTCAGTGCTTCCAGGTCTAACAATGATTGATTGATTAATGATTTCAAATGTGTAAAAACGCAAACCTCTAAAACTGTGCCCCAAGAGATGTAATTGTCAATTCAAATCCAATAGTAGTAGAAGTATCAGCAGCAATTAGAGAGATTAGGGTTCGACAATATTATTCAAGAAGTTTAATTCAGTGAGATAAATTTCGGAAGAGGAAGATGGAGATGATGAGGAATTCATAAGATTAGAATTTCATAGAACACAAAGAGTGGATGCACCTGCGCCATTGCAAACGATTATGAGCCATGTCATTCAAGGTCTCTTATAACTATCGGTGACTTTAGTCTCGCGGAACCCACCCAACCAGGTAACCTACATTTACCAACATGTCTCAGTCCACTTGTCAGTGACTTTATGGATTTGTGCGATGTTTTGGTTTGACCACCCCCTAGCCTTCGACCAACCTATTCCTACATCACAAAACATCGCTCATCGAGGCAGTCGGTGGTTGGGCCTCCGCAACACATGTCTCAACCACCTATAGTAGCTGCTACACCATGTGTGACATAATGGTAGTTGAGTTGTTTGCATATCATTATCATCACTCAGCTAAATTACAGTTTTGACTGAAGCACTCGTTTCTCTTGGTCCTACCATCCTAGGCTAGTTAATTGAAGGATTATCAGACTTGTAGCAAAAGCTTAATGTTTGAAGTTGCAGTCTTACTACTGACCTTACTGAAGTTTGATGGCATCACGACATACCTCGTAGACGATCAGGTGGTATTTAGCCATGCAATCATTCCTGTAATGAAAGGAATAGTTTAATAAAAGCTCGGCCGTAAAAACGCCTCACTTTTACTCCAGAGATTTCTGCTTTCGGTGGAAGGGTGCTAATGTATATTGAGATAACATAAAGGTTTACTTGAATATAAAGGCTGTGGAACCAGCTCAAAGCAGTTGTCCCTCAGATTGTGCGGTCAAGCACGCAGGTTCTCAAGACTACTCCCAATCTAGTTCCTTCTTCAGATGCCTCCTCAAAAAGAAGTATCTCTTTGTGCTATGAGCAGTCAGGATCTGATAGTCACTCGAAAAGTAAAGCGGTAAGTTTACAAGTATAATTGGAAGCCAGATACAAATTCAATTGGACCATGAGTTTATTTCATGCTACCGTTCATGCGTAGATAGAAGACATGAGAATACGAAGCTCAAAGGCAAAGCCTAGAGGAGAAGCGGCGAGTGAGTCAATTACATGTGATGAGGCATGACTAAGTATTTATGTTTGAAATTATGAATCGATCAATGCTAGACCACCATTAGAAACCTAGAAACACTGGACGGCCGTTTTAATCCTGGTATGGGACTCTTCAGTGGTAGTGTGCACTCACGATTCCTGCTACTCACATGGTTCGACCCCCGGACATTCGGTCTTGCGCTCGAACGCCTAAGTATTTATAATCAGACAATAATAGGCTAGATATGTAGTAAGCGAAGTAAGCATGTACACACACACACTCAATTAAAAACAACCAAGGTTACAATCCAATAATAATTGATAAGGTCAAGATACAAGTGATTAAGAACTCGGGCCTCGAATGTTTGTACACACTATACAAACCTATGAGATTCAGACCTGTGTCATTCAGTTTCTTCATACACTCAGATCAGTTATCAGTAAGCTATGGAGGTCACAACGGACATTTTCCTAGACACGTATAGGTTACTGACTATCTTGTGATCAGTGTAAAGTTAATTTATGACATGCTTATTATCATCATTAGGTTTGAATAAAGCAGGAAGGACAAATATCACAGAATAGCATGAATTTATTAATTTCATGGTTTTCTGTTCAGCTGTTTGTAACTTATAAGTAGTATTAATTACTCGAAAAAAACAAAACAGTTTACATACGGTGTATCAAAATATTGGGAATCAAAACATCTGTATGAGGTCAATCCACAAAATTGTTGACTGGTCTAAACTGTACCGATAAGTGCTAATTTTCTGTCAGTTGTATTCTTTCTCTGTTGCTCTTCTACATTTTGTGTTAAACAACATTTCTAATTGTGTTTGTCAAACTTTTTTT
>OX103972.1:46677517-46693153 GCA_944470395.2 Schistosoma turkestanicum | reverse complement strand
TTTCCTATTCGACCAAATTGTATAAATATGCATTATCTGTAACGTTCTTTGACCAGGACCAGGACCCGGTCCCGGATCCGTAGTCCAGGATCCCGATTCTCTTCTGGACTCGAACCTCGTACTTGTAGAATACAGGTTCTCCCTCATATCAAGTCTTGTCTTCTTTTTGACTCAGTATGGAGGTTGGGATAATCGGATTTGAGTAGCATGTCATGTCACCGTATCCTCTATCCTCGCTCCTGTTTTCCGACTAAGGTAAACTCGTAATAGCATTCAAGTATATCAAGTTGATGCATTTACATGCAGGCATAACAATGAAAGTGTGTTGTTGTTTTTTTTGGTCCATTCAATAATCAATCACAGTTTTTTGTTTTGTTTTAAATTGAGTCGAATTCATATTTTATTTAATTGTTGATTATTTTTTTATTTCTCATATATATTGATTGATCAAAGGAACAATTCACTGCTATGCGTGATTTATATATGAAAAATGGTCAAGGTTTTGCTTTATGTTATTCAGTTACATCACAATCTAGTTTTAATGATTTAATGGATTTATATAAACAAATTCAACGTGTTAAAGATAATCAAAATTTCCCACTGATACTTGTTGGTAATAAATGTGATTTAGAACATGAACGTGTTGTAGCTAAAGATCAAGGACAATCACTTAGTCGACAATTTAATTGTTCATTTTTAGAAACAAGTGCCAAAGCTAAAATTAATGTAAATGAAGTAAGTAGGTTTTGTAAAATCCGGGTTTTTTTTTATTTTATTTTATTGAAATCTCCAGTAGCTGCAGTAGCTGCTCAGTCAGTACTGCGTACTACGTACATTAGTTCGAGTTGCTGTACCACATTAATACAGTGATGTATTGGGTGAGGTCGCGCAAAATCCCTAGATCAATTAGAGTTAGACATTAACACCGTTGGATGCCGGGCCAATGGTCCGATGGTAAGGCGTTCGCCTATAATGCCAAAGGTCCCAGGTTCGAATCCTGCGAGGAGTAGGAGTCGTGGATGCGCACTGCTGATGAGTAGTCCCATACTAGGACGAAATGGCCGTCTCTTAGTGCTTCCAGGTTTCTAATGGTGGTAGTCTAACAATGATTGTTTGATTGATTGATGATTTTAAAATGTGTGTAAAAATGCAAACCTCCAAAACTGTGCCTCAAGAGATGTAATTATCAATTCAAATCACATAGTAGTAGAGGTAGTAGAAGTATTAGCAGTAGTCGGAAAGATTAGGGTTCGAAGATATTATTCAAAAACTTTGATTCAGTGAGATAAATTTAGAAAGAGGAAGATAGATGTGATGAGGAATTCTTAAGATTGAAATTTCATAGAACACAAAGAGTGGATGCATCTGCGCCATTGCAAACGATTTTGAGCCATGTCATTCAAGGCCTCTAACCATCGATTACTATCGTCTCGCGGACCCCAACCAGGTATTCTAGATTTATCAACATGTCTCAGTCCACTTGTCAGTGACCTATCATGGATTTGTGCGATGTTTTAGTTTGACCACCCCCAGCCTTCGACCAACTATCCTACATCACAAAACATCGCTCATCGAGGCAGTCGGTGGTTGGGCCTCCGCAACACATGTCCTAACCACTTATAGTAGCTGCTGCACCATGTGTAACATAATGGTAGTTGAATTGTTTGCATATCCTTATCATCACTCAGCTAAATTACAGATTTGACTGAAGCACTCGTTTCTCTTGGTCCTACCATCCTAGGCTAGTTAATTGAAGGATTATCAGACTTGTAGCAAAAGCTTAATGTTTGAAGTTGCAGTCTTACTACTGACCTTACTGAAGTTTGATGGCATCACGACATACCTCGTAGACGATCAGGTGGTATTTAGCCATGCAATCATTCCTGTAATGAAAGGAATAGTTTAATAAAAGCTCGGCCGTAAAAACGCCTCACTTTTACTCCAGAGATTTCTGCTTTCGTGGAAGGGTGCTAAGTATATTGAGATAACATAAAGGTTTACTTGAATATAAAGGCTGTGGAGACCAGCTCAAAGCAGTTGTCCCTCAGATTGTGCGGTCAAGCACGCAGGTTCTCAAGACTACTCCCAATCTAGTTCCTTCTTCAGATGCCTCCTCAAAAAGAAGTATCTCTTTGTGCTATGAGCAGTCAGGATCTGATAGTCACTCGAAAAGTAAAGCGGTAAGTTTACAAGTATAATAGGAAGCCAGATACAAATTCAATTGGACCATGAGTTTATTTCATGCTACCGTTCATGCGTAGATAGAAGACATGAGAATACGAAGCTCAAAGGCAAAGCCTAGAGGAGAAGCGGCGAGTGAGTCAATTACATGTGATGAGGCATGACTAAGTATTTATGTTTGAAATTATGAATCGATCAATGCTAGACCACCATTAGAAACCTAGAAACACTGGACGGCCGTTTCATCCTGGTATGGGACTCTTCAGTGGTAGTGTGCACTCACGATTCCTGCTACTCACATGGTTCGACCCCCGGACATTCGGTCTTGCGCTCGAACGCCTAAGTATTTATAATCAGACAATAATAGGCTAGATATGTAGTAAGCGAAGTAAGCATGTACACACACACACTCAATTAAAAACAACCAAGGTTACAATCCAATAATAATTGATAAGGTCAAGATACAAGTGATTAAGAACTCGGGCCTCGAATGTTTGTACACACTATACAAACCTATGAGATTCAGACCTGTGTCATTCAGTTTCTTCATACACTCAGATCAGTTATCAGTAAGCTATGGAGGTCACAACGGACATTTTCCTAGACACGTATAGGTTACTGACTATCTTGTGATCAGTGTAAAGTTAATTTATGACATGCTTATTATCATCATTAGGTTTGAATAAAGCAGGAAGGACAAATATCACAGAATAGCATGAATTCATTAATTTCATGGTTTTCTGTTCAGCTGTTTGTAACTTATAAGTAGTATTAATTACTCGAAAAAAACAAAACAGTTTACATACGGTGTATCAAAATATTGGGAATCAAACATCTGTATGAGGTCAATCCACAAAATTGTTGACTGGTCTAAACTGTGCCGATAAGTGCTAATTTTCTGTCAGTTGTATTCTTTCTCTGTTGCTCTTCTACATTTTGTGTTAAACAACATTTCTAATTGTGTTTGTCAAACTTTTTTTTAAGAATTGATGGGTTTTATCTAGTGTTGGGGCGTGCAGCACCAGTTGGGATGGTTAGGACATGTGTTACGTATACCCACCCACCGACTACCTCGACGAGCTATGTCTTGTTATGTAGGAATAGGTTGGAAGAAAGCTAGGGGTGGCCAAACCAAAACAGCAGAAATCCATGAAGTCACGGACAACTGGATTGAGTCACGTTGGTGTGTGTCAACTACCTGGTTGGGGTCCGTGAAATGATAGTAATCGATGGTGAGAGACCCTGAACGATGTCTCTGAAAACCGTTTGCAATTGTACAGGTGCATTCATTCTTTTTGCTATCTCAAATCCTAACCTTCTGAATTCCTCATCACTTTATCTTTTTAAGTTTATTTCACTAGATTCTACTTCTTGAATAATATCTTCGAACCCTAATCTTCTCTCCATTATTGCTAATACTTCTACTACCTCTACTACTATGGGATTTGAATTGACAATTGCGTCTCTGTGCTCATGCGTTATAGCAACTTGAACTGACGTACGTACGTACGAAGTTCTATGTTGTTATTGACCAACTGACTCTATACTCTAAGCCTAAACCTTAAAAACATTTTAACGAAATCTCACGTCATCTCATATTCGTTTTTTTGGCGTATATTCCATTCTCTCACTCACACACACATAAATAGGTGTTTTTCTCAAATACCGAACATTTTTTTCAAGTAATTAATGATGTTTTCCTTGCTAAGCTTAATCATTCATTACACGTTCAATAGTCAACAAACATCCCAGTTTCGTGTTTGTTTGTTTGTCAATGACCTTGAATAATTCCTTTCTCTCTCTACGTGATTCTGATTGGCTTTTGACACTATGAATTAAATTCAATTTTGAGTTGTTTTTATAAAATTATTATTATTATTATTATCGTTCTTTTTTTTCTCTGAATTAAAAAAAACAACTTTAGATATTCATTGATCTTGTACGCCAAATCAACAAGCAAATACCACCAGTGAAACAGAAAACATCCAAACGTAAATGTATCATTCTTTGATTATTTATGTATCTACGTACGTACGTACGTACGTCCATCACTTGTCTCTCTCTCTCTCTATTCTCTTTTAAAGTTCTTTTATCTTATCTTCTCTTATTCTTGTCTTGTCTTGTTCTGCTGTGTGTTGGTGTTGCTTTTTATACCAGACCAAAATGATCAATAATCATCATAACCACAATCACCATAGATAGATCTTATGCCTCTATCTCTCTGTGTGTGTGGTGTGTTTGGGCGTATGTGACGAGTCAAAAACTCGTGTTTATTCTTCGGGTTAAGACCATCTGGTTTCTTCTTTTTTCTGTGAATTTTGACTTTCCACACACACACACGCGCACACACATGGCGTCCAATCTCTCTCTACGTGTACAACATCATTTCAGTGTATTTAGAATCCGCGTTTGTGTATGTCTCTCTCTGTGTGTGTAATTGAGAGGTGATGAAGCCTCATGTGTTAATTACAAGACAGTCAGTTTTTCTTTTTGTTAATAAAGTAGTTCCCAACGAATGCACTCTATATATATATATACAAAACCATATCCACTACTCCCTAATTCCACACTCTCTTCTCTCTCTCTCTTATGTATAAATTTAAAACTTATTATCACTTAAATGACACAGCAACACTACTACTACTACTACTAATAATAATAATCATAACAATATGTTATTTCCTTTTTCATGTAAAAATGTGTTGTTTTTTGTTTTGCATTCGCCTTCCTCCCCCCCCCCCAACCTCCATCTTATATATATTTGTCCTCCAACAAGAATAAGAGACCATGAAGAAAAACTGTGAAGAGAGAATTTGGAGACTTGTTAGTTAGTGATTTTGTTCACATATCTATCTATCTATTTATCGATGTCCCGAGTGTTGATGTCGCGTTGTGTTGTGTACACGTGTGGAAAGGCTAAGGATAAAAAAAGCAGACACTGTGAGACAAAAACACACAATCTGTTGTGGTTGTTGTCCTATCGAATTACTACTACGACTAGGACTCTTTTCTTGTCTGTATCTCTGTTAGCTACTACTAGTGTTATTATTTATTATGATTATGTGTAACCATTCCGTTTGCTCGCGCTCCATCCCTATCTCTCTCCTGTTTTCTGTCAATCATATTGATATCAGAAAATGATTGTTATGTTTATGACATCGATACATGATGAAATGTTGGCATGGTGTTCTACTGTATTCCACTGTCATCCTCATTAACACACACTCACACACACACTTAGATATACACCTGATTACTTGTCCATCAACTTACTTTGAGAAACAGACAAAATATAACTATCCCTATACTTGCCTGATTCATCGCGTTTCCCTTACCCCCCCCCACATCTTGTCATGTAGCCTCTTTCAAGTTGTTGCTTGTGTGTGTGCGTGTGAGCGTGCGTTTTTTTTAAAAAAAATCGTGTTTTCTGCATTGCATCATTCCAGTCAAGTTTTTTTCTAATTGAATTGAACAAGCTTTTTTTTCTGTTTTTATGATCGAATTTTACGCGCTTTGTTTATTAATTATTATTATTATTTAATTTTGTTTGTTGGAGAAAAAATAATAATAATAATAATGATAATAACAACATTAATAATTTTCCGGAAAATTTTTGTATTGCATTTATCCCCTCTTATTAAATTAATGATTATAATATACTACTATCAATACTACTAACATGATGAATATTAGTAGTATATATTGTCGTTTGTGTGCTTTTATCCATGTGTTTGATTGTATTCTATTGTATTGTATTGTAAGGTAATGAATGATACCTCTTCTTTCTTTCTTTCTATAATTATATTCATTTTTAAACCTTTGAACAACAGTAAACCAATAAATATGCTTGTTAGTTATACTACTACTATGATTTACTTTTCATTGTCAGTAGTATATATAGTATACTGGTGGTGATCAGTATGATTATTATTATTATTATTATTATTATTATTATTATTATTTAATGTGAATGTTACATATATTTGCGCCTATTCTTTGATTGGCTTTGATTTCCTTCCGTTGTGTGTTCTTTTTTTTTCTACTGATATGTTGTGTTTTGAAAAAAAAATATATTTCAGAAAAGAAAAATCAATGACGTCGATATAAATATTGATTTATATATATATAATTAGCATTTGAAGTTTTTTTTGAGTGATACTTTTCCTGTCATCAGTCCTACTGTAATGAAGGAGAACACAGGTGGTGAGGGCAACCGAATTGTATTTAAAGAAAATTATAGAGTCACTCAGTAGAGTAGGAAAACCATATCGTAACCGTTAATTTGCAAATCTTCAATCCATCATCAATCCATTGTCTGACATTTATTTCACTATTCATGCGTTTCATACAAATTCCATTGTGTTCCCGCACTTCTTACTTTCTTGATCTTCCACCATCTTCTGTTGCCAGACATTATTACGTTTACACTCGCGCGTCATATACTACTTATAAGTAGCGCGCACCATACTCGTCCCCCCTTTTAATAAGCTGTCGTCGTAGTCTTTCTGATTGCTGTACCGTTGTCATCTTTGGTCCTTTTCGTGACTCATACACTTGATAATCTTGAAACCATCTCTGCAGTTGACTAGCATTTACGCGCTTCTGCTTGTCTTCTCTCCGAATCGTGTACACCGCGCCGCGTCTCTCCGTGATAACGTACGGTCCTTCACACTTTGGGATCAGCAAAATCAATGGTAACTCTTTCTCCCAATCTCCTCCTTTAGATGCTAACTATTCCTTTAACGTCCGGCTGTTTCTGTATGTAAGCCTGTTCATCTGCGGATGATACGGTGTAGTTTGTATCCTCTTGATGCCAAACTGCTTTAGACGGGCTTTAAACCCGTCACTTTCAAAACAGGGGCCCTGGTCAGTTAATATTACCTTCCGTATTCCGTGACACTCTACAATATGCCGGATTACCACTTCGGTCATTGTTCTTGCCCGCTGGTCTGGAATGGATACGGCATCTATCCAACGTGTAGCGTTTACTAGTTCCCGCTGCTGGGACTCGACGGTAGGCACACTCTCGATAAATTGCGACGCCAACAACTGTGCCCCCGAATCCCCATCCATACTCGGCAGCGTACGGCGCAGCAACATCGTGAGCTCCACAGTCAGCACCAACTGTTCATCATCAGCCGAAAGCCTTGCCACCCGGAACCTCTGCGGCACCTCCCTGTCCACTGGGCTGTCGAGCTCCATCATCAGCCGCCCGGTGACCGTCTCCACACTGTCTTCCCGGCGGCACCGTCCAGACTGTCGTATACCGCCTTCGCCTCACCTCCCCACAGCGTCCCCAGTACCACCAACTTCGCCCCGGGCCCCTTCACACCCACCAGCTCCGCCGCGGCCTCAAACTCCTCCAGGAAGCTCCGCAAATCTCCGTCCTCCAACTCCTTCGGCCACGGGAGCTCCTTCCTTCGAGCAGGCAGCGACACCAAATGTAGTGAAGGAGAACACAGGTGGGGCAACCAAATTGTATTTAACGAAAATTACAGAGTTACTCAGTAAAATAGGAAAACCATATCGTAAACGGTTAATTTGCAAATCTTCAATCCATCATCAATCCATTGTCTGACATTTATTTCACTATTCATGCTATTTCATACAAACGTCATTGTGTTCCCACTCTTCTTACTTTCTTGATCTTCCCCCATCTTCTGCTGCCAGACATTACGTTGACACTCGCGTCATATACTACTTATAAGTAGCGCGCACCACACTGCTACTCACTCCAGAAATAGGCACATGTGTATCGGTCAGTTTAATTTGGCCACCCTAACTCCTACACCTTATTTTAGCATAGTAAGATGAAATTGTCAGCGCGAATTTCCTGATATTAATAGTAGTAGAGAGATATTAACGACGATTCAGCATTAAAAATACAGGTTGACAAGAAAGTATGGATTAGTAAATAAAGCAAATGCACAAGTTAATTTGGAAACTCAGAATGTGAAGTGAGATGAAGAGTGTATACACTTGTGTTATTGCAAACAATTTCGTCTATCGCTCAGTCAGTTACAACGTAGGACGTCGTACTTACGTACATCTCAGTTCAAGTTGCCATTAGCACAGAGAAATGCAGTTGTCAATTCAATTCTTATGGTATTAGAAGTATTAGCAGTATTCAAAAAGATTAATGATCGAACATATCATTACACCACGCTGTATATGGCTAGTCACAAGCGTCTCTTTACAGATGAATAGTAAAACATTTAAAAATGATGACTGCAACTTTTGCTGCTATCTTGGTATGATGTTCAGATTGAGTGTCGCGATGATCCAATCTTACTATAGTGGATGGGACGCTTGTTCCACTACGTCCGACTCTTCCTGTTTGTATTTACTTAAACCTGTTGCCCACAACGGATCTTACGCCGCCAACCATCATTCTCCAACTACTCTGTCCTCGGCTTTGCTTTCCAGTTCTGTCCAATTTTTGTTCGTCCTTGTCATATCTGTCTCCATTTCTCGGCGCAATGTGTTCCTTGTCCTTCCTCTTTTCCTTCCGCCATGACGATTGTATGCTGAGGCTTGTGAGACAGTTGAGTGATTTTCTCAATGTGTGTCCTATCCACCTACAGCTCTTTTTCCTGATTTCTTCCTCTACTGGAATCTGCTCTGCCCCCTCTAACAATAGGTTGTTGCTGATAGTGTCTGGCCAATGAATCTGAAGTTTTTTACACAGACAACTGTTATTAAATACTTGTATCTTCTGGATGATGACTTTGCTAGTTCTCAAAGTTTTCGCCCCATATGGTTGTACTCTCTTGACATTTGTGATGGAAATTCTGACTTTGGTGTTTGTTGACGATTGTTTTGAGTTCCAGATGTTGTTCAATTGTATAAATGCAGCCCTTATGTAAGATTTAATTTGTCCTACAGATGTACTTCTAGAACTGTAAACGCAATATTGTCGAGCACAGAGTCTGTGGGAAAGCTATAGTCAAAAGAAGACCATTTCGGCTTTAAACTTTATCTGATTCTAAATGTAAAAACAATTAGATTAGTTTTATTTGTAACCATGAATCGATCAATGTTAGATCACCATTAGAGACCTGGAAGCACTGGACGGCCGTTTCGTCCTGGTATGGGACTCATCAGCAGTACCATAAATAAGGAAATTACAGCTACCAAGTTAAACGATCAAACATACTAACCAATATTGCGTGTCTTATGTAAGTGAATAAAGCTATGAGTCACATCAATATAATAAGATAATAATGTCCTTCAATTAGTTGGTCATTTACAATAAAGATAGTTTACGGGCACGTCAGACCAGATCACATGGTGAACACTTTAACTACAATTTGATTGGTTAGTTATAGCATAGCTACAATCAGTTATGGAAATAACTAACAACTTGCTTTGCCGATCCGCAACTTCAGTGTAAATCGGTCAGCGTTGAACTTTAGAAAAACAGTGCAGTTATAATACTTGCATATTTGTTTCAGTTTAACGTAATAAAACTCATAATCACACATAGGAAAGATTGTTTGAGAACTGATCCTTTAATTCGAAACGTTGACTTATCCTTTTCTCGGTCGTAATGCTACAATTAGATTTGCCTACCGTAATCACTTGTAATGTATAAGGATTTTTATGATTCCTCTTGAGGGAAATACTTGAAGATTGGTAAATTAATGGCTGAAGTGCCATGATCGATCGGTCACATGCAATGAGACGATGTGGTCGAGTGATGGCTGCTCACGAGACTGAATTGTTGATCGACGTAAACCCAGACTAAACTGTTTTCAGAAGACAGTTGGTCAGCAGAATAGGTTATTTCTTTCAACGAAACAACATGCTTATGTGAAAAATATCGAACAAACATGGTAAGAAGTAGTTTAACAGGTATTGCAACTATGGATCATTCTCCATTACAAATAGTATCAAAATGTCAGTCGTACTTATCCTAGTCGTATTTCATGATGAAACAAAACTGTGTGAGACAGAACTAGTTGTTTCGCTAATTCTTGTCAATACTGGGCATATATGAATCATCGAGTTCCAGGTTTGAGAGTAATATATCTTTACCGAAATGCGATGGTAGGATAATGTCTACCGTTTACAGAACATAAGTTAGAATAAAGTAATTAGTTTTAGAGCAAGCACACTTTCTTTTTCCGTATGGATTTCTGTTATCGGTATGGTTTGAAAAAAAAGTATATAAAAACAAAGTTATGTATGTTCATAGTTCGGACAGTTTCGTCTTGAACCATGATATCATATCATACTACTATGTCGATGAAATCAATCTTTTTCATTATAGAGTTATGGAGATTGTTGTTTTACACTGAAATCGTGAACCAAGCGTTTTTAGATCACTATTAGAAACCTGGAAGCACTGAGTGCCCTTTTGGTCCTAGTATGGGACTCAACAGCAGCGCTCATTCACGACCATCACACGCGGGAGTCGAACTTAGGACCTTCGTCACTAAGTATACTTGAAACTATTACGGGTTCAACTTAGTCGATGAAATGGAACGAGACAATGATCCGTTGTCCCCAAAACAACTACCTAGAAGTCTTGATATAGAGTTGAGAGTGTATTCTACAAACACCCAGAAATGCAATCTCGTTTATTTATACATCATTGAAACGTCCTTAGGGCAGTCACAAAAATAGCACACTAAAATACACTAGCCTGGTTGGAAATGAAATCTAAAGGTCAGCTGATCAGCCCGTGCTGGCAAACATGAAATCCGAAATTAAGGCATTTATCAAGCGAGATCTGGGGATCTAACGTCCCCAACAGAACTCGTGTGAGAATGTTTAATGTGGGTCTGATTCCCGCGAGCGGAAGTCGTGGATGCTGATGGGTCCCTCACCGGGACGAAACGGGTGTCCAGTTCTCCCAGTGATTGATTAACGTTTTCAATGTAAGTCAACAATTTAAATTGCATTCCTGTTTCTTCTTCCTTAATAAAGAAAATGTTTTTTGTTTATGACTTAATTAATCGAAAATTATCAATCGCATCTACACACACACACACACACACACAACCATCCCACAGCAACATTCGAATCAACCAACATTTGTTGCTTTCAATGTCACACAGGTTGATTATTTGAAAAAATCACCGAAATTTTCTTTCACTCGCTATATAATAAACCAGTTTGTATTTGATTGATTTATTTAATTAACCAAAATAACCTCCTCAACATGACCTTGATATTTTCTAATAATAATAATAATAATAATTCAATAAAAATTGAATTCAACTTTATAAGCAATCATAAATCATTTTCAAAAAAATTTCATTCTTTGCCCTAAAAATATTGAGGATAAGTAAATTCTAGTTTGTGGATTATAATCATCAGTGAGAATATGATTATTATTAGTTTATTGAAAATGTGACAAATGAAATTATTGCATTGAACATTTGATATATAGGTTAATTATTTAAAGGGACCTTAGATTAGATAATGAATGGTCTTGAATGGGTAAACGTTCAAATAAATTATACGTAACCCCATACAATATTCATACTGACAGTTGCTAGTTTTCAATAAGCCACCATGTTGATATTTTTGTCATTTACAAATTTTTTTTATTGACTCATCAATTCGTAATAAGCTTTGATGATTGGTTAATGATTAGGAGTCTTATCTTATTGGTTGTTTTATGACCTTGAATTTTGTGATCAATTGACAATTTTGATAGATTATTACTCATAGCCTTCTTGTTGTATTTCATGACTTTATACATAAATTCGTTTTATTTTATTAAAGATTTACCGAAATCAGTTATTTTGGCATTTTTCTCTTGTTCATTTGACTACAAATTAGAAAAGTGATTTCATTCGATATTTATCGATCAAGTTATATCAATATGAAATTAATTATTCAGTGATATTATCATTCTAATTTGGTTGTAAACACATTGTCGTATTTTAAAAATCTAATAGGTTGGAATTTGAATTCAAGTATAGTAGGATTTAACTCCGCCAGTAGAACCTTAGGGGCTACTGCCGGTCCCAAGCCCGGATAAAGGAGGAGGGTTGGACATGGGGTTGGCGGCCCCATTCCGTTGAAATCTAACTTGCCAAAAAACGCTAACCAGAAAAAATAATTCAAACCATTTTAACTCTGCCCTGGGAGTTGGAAGAAGAATTATGACGTCTCGTGATGAAAGCCGAGTCCCCTCGGAAGTCACGGGGCCGATGCCTCTTCTGACAACCAGAGCAACCATTTTTTTTAGGTACATGGAACGTTCGTACATTGTGGGAGACTGGAAGACTATTTCAAGTTGCGGCAGAAATGAAAAGATACAACCTCGAGGTGCTCGGCATCAGTGAAACACATTGGACACAGGTAGGACAACTGAGACTAGCTTCAGGGGAACTGCTGTTATACTCTGGTCATGAAGAGGAAAACGCTTCACATACACAAGGAGTTGCACTGATGCTGTCCAAACATGCACAAAAGGCACTGATAGGATGGGAATCTCATGGACCCAGGATCATTAAAGCATCCTTCAAAACAAAGAAAGAGGACATTACAATGAACGTCATCCAATGTTATGCACCTACCAATGACTACAATGACGACGTTAAAGATAAATTCTACGAAAGGCTGCAGTCAGTCGTCGATAAATGTTCACCAAAGGATTTGACGATTCTTATGGGAGACCTGAATGCCAAGGTTGGAATGGACAACACTGGATATGAAGACATCATGGGACGACATGGACTGGGAGAAAGGAACGAAAACGGTGAGAGATTTGCAAACCTATGTGCCTTCAACAAACTGGTCATCGGTGGCACAATATTCCCGCACAAACGCATTCACAAAGCCACATGGATTTCACCGGACCACACTACTCAAAACCAAATTGACCATATCTGTATCAACAAAAAGTTCAGAAGGACCATGGAGGATGTGAGAACCAAGAGAGGAGCTGATATAGCTTCAGATCACCACTTGCTGATCGCCAAAATGAGATTGAAGCTAAAGAAGCACTGGACAGCGGGGCAGACAACATCACAGAAGTTTAATACGGCCTTTCTTCGGGATACCGTAAAACTCAACGGATTCAAGATAGCCCTCACCAATAGGTTCCAGGCCTTTCAGGATCTACTCAATGGAGAGGAAGCAACATTGGAGAACAATTGGAAAGGGATTAAGGAGGCAATCACTTCAACATGTCAGGAGGTCCTTGGTCGCAAGAAGCACCATCACAAGGAATGGATCTCTGTTGGTACTCTTGAAAAAATTCAAGAAAGGAGGAACAAGAAGGCAGCTATCAATGTCTGCCGAACAAGAGCAGAGAAAGTTAAGGCGCAAGCCGAGTATACAGAAACAAACAGGGAAGTGAAGAAGAGCATCAGAGCTGACAAACGAAAATATGTGGATTATCTAGCACTGACGGCGGAAAAGGCTGCAAGAGAAGGAAACTTGAGACAATTGTACGAAACTACAAAGAAGCTCGCCGGAAACTATCGTAAACCAGAACGACCAGTGAAAAGCAAGGAAGGGAAAATAATCAGCAACACTGACGAACAGCAAAATAGGTGGGTGGAGCACTTTAAGGAACTATTGAATCGACCAGCTCCACTGAACCCACCCAACATCGAAGCAGCATCCACGGACCTCCCAATTAATATTGGCGCACCTACGATTGAGGAGATCAGTATAGCCATCAGACAAATCAAGAGCGGCAAAGCAGCAGGACCAGACAACATTCCAGCAGAGGCAATGAAAGCAGATGTGGAAGCAACTGCGAAAATATTTCACATGCTCTTCAAGAAGATTTGGGATGAAGAACAATTACCATCAGATTGGAAAGAAGGATACCTCATCAAAATACCAAAGAAAGGCGATCTCAGCAAGTGTGAGAACTACAGAGGCATCACTCTTCTTTCAATACCAGGCAAAGTCTTCAACAGCGTATTGTTAAACAGAATGAAGGACTTCGTAGACGCCCAACTTCGAGATCAACAGGCTGGATTTCGTAAGGATCGATCGTGTACTGACCAAATTGCAACATTACTGATCATTGTGGAACAATCAATTGAATGGAACTCACCACTCTACATCAACTTCATTGACTACGAGAAAGCATTCGATAGCGTGGATAGGAAAACACTGTGGAGGCTTCTTCGACACTACGGTGTGCCTGAGAAAATAGTCAACATCATACGGAATTCTTATGATGGATTAAACTGCAAAATCGTACACGGAGGTCAGCTGACAGACTCTTTTGAGGTGAAGACCGGTGTCAGGCAAGGTTGCTTACTCTCACCCTTTCTCTTTCTCCTGGTCATCGACTGGATTATGAAGACGTCAACATCTGGAGGGAAGCACGGTATCAACTGGACAGTTAGGACGCAGCTGGACGATCTGGACTTCGCAGATGACCTGGCTCTTCTATCGCACACTCAACAACAAATGCAAGAGAAGACGACCAGTGTAGCAGCAGCCTCTGCAGCAGTAGGTCTCAACATACATAAAGGAAAAAGCAAAATTCTCCGATGCAACACAACATGCACCAACCGAATCACGCTTGATGGAGATACCTTGGAGGACGTTAACACCTTCACATATCTTGGCAGCATCATCGACGAGAAAGGTGGATCGGACGCAGATGTGAGGGCGCGGATTGGCAAAGCAAGGGCTGCATTTCTACAGTTGAAAAATATCTGGAACTCCAAACAACTTTCAAACAAAACCAAAATCAGGATATTCAATACAAATGTCAAGACAGTTCTACTGTATGGAGCGGAAACATGGAGAACTACCAAAGCCATCATCCAGAAGATACAAGTGTTTATTAACAGTTGTCTACGCAAAATACTTCGTATTCGTTGGCCAGACACGATCAGCAACAACGAACTGTGGGAGAGAACAAGTCAGATTCCAATGGAGGAGGAAATCAGGAAGAAGCGGTGGAAGTGGATAGGACATACACTACGAAAAGCACCAAACTGCGTCACGAGACAAGCCCTCACATGGAACCCTCAAGGCAAAAGGAAAAGAGGAAGGCCAAGGAACACACTACGCCGAGAAATAGAGAAAGATATGAGAGGAATGAACAAACATTGGACAGAACTGGAGAGGGAAGCCCAGGACAGAGATGGTTGGAGAAAACTGGTGGGCGGCCTATGCTCCAATGGGGTTGACAGGCGAAAGTAAGTAATGTAATAGTAGGATTTATCTTGAAATGTATTGTTCGAAGTATTTCAGTGTTTAGTTATTTTATTCAGTACGTTATACGCTTAATCTATTCAAATGTATGATAGTTCAAAAGAATTACAATTGTATGTCAAAAACACACATACATCAAAGCATCTGAATCCTGTTGCTTACGCCTGTTATTTCCAGTGGAGCATAGGCTGTCGATCAGTATTCCCTAACGTACTCTGTCCTGGACCTTCGTTTCTAGTTCTATCTAGTCGCTGTTCATTCTTCTCATGCATGTTGCGTATGCGACAGAAGAGCTAGATCATCTGC
>OX103972.1:46632615-46677018 GCA_944470395.2 Schistosoma turkestanicum | reverse complement strand
CACACAAGCAACAACTTGAAAGAGGCTACATGACAAGATGTGGGGGGGGGTAAGGGAAACGCGATGAATCAGGCAAGTATAGGGATAGTTATATTTTGTCTGTTTCTCAAAGTAAGTTGATGGACAAGTATTCATATATATCTAAGTGTGTGTGTGTGTGATGTGAATGAGGATGACAGTGGAATACAGTGGAACACCATGTCAACATTTCATCATGTATCGATGTCATAAACATAACAATCATTTTCTGATATCAATATGATTGACAGAAAACAGGAGAGAGAGATAGAGATGAAGAGATAAGGATGGAGCGCGAGCAAACGGAATGGTTATACATAATCATAATAAATAATAACACTAGCAGTGTCAAACAGAGAGACAGACAACAGAAGAGTAGTAGTAGTCATAGTAGTAATTCGATAGAACAACAACCACAACAGGTTGTGTGTTTTTGTCTCACAGTGTCTGCATTTTTTATCCTCAGCCTTTCCCACACATGTACACAACACAACACCGACATCAACACTCGGGACATCGATAGATAGATAGATTTACATATATATGTGAACAAAATCACTAACTAACAAGTCTCCAAATTCTCTCTTCACAGTTTTTTTCTTCATAGTCTCCTCACATTGATTGTACATAATAAATAATACAGTCATTCTTGTTGGAGGACAAATATATATATAAGATGGAGGTTGGGGGGGAGGAAGGCGAATGCAAAACAAAAAACAACACATTTTTACATGAAAAAGGAAATAACATGTTGTTATGATTATTAGTATTGTCGCTGTCTCATTTAAGTGATAATAAGTTTTAAATTTATACATAAGAGAGAGAGAGAGAGAGAGAAGAGAGTGTGGAATCAGGGAGTAGTGGATGTGGTTTTGTATATATATATATATAGAGAGAGAGTGCATTCGTTGGGAACATTATTAACATAGAAAAAACTGACTGTCTTGTAATTAACACATGAGGCTTCATCACCTCTCAATTACACACACAGAGAGAGACATACAGAAACGCGGATTCTAAATACACTGAAATGATGTTGTACACGTAGAGAGAGATTGGACGCCATGTGTGTGTGTGCGTGTGTGTATGGAAAGTCAAAATTCACAGAAGAAAAAAAGGAGAAACCAGATGGTCTTAACCCGAAGAATAAACACGAGTTTTTGACTCGTCACATACACCCAAATACACACACACCACACACACACACACAAAGAGAGGCATAAGATCCTATCTATGGTGATTGTGTTTATCATTATTAGTATTGATCATTTTGGTCTGGAATAAAAAGCAACACCAACACACAGCAGAACAAGACAAGACAAGAATAAGAGAAGATAAGATAAAAGAACTTTAAAAGAGAATAGAGAGAGAGAGAGAGACAAGTGATGAACGTACGTACGTACGTAGATATATAAATAATCAAAGAATGATACATTTACGTTTGGATGTTTTCTGTTTCACTGGTGGTATTTGCTTGTTGATTTGGCGTACAAGATCAATGAATATCTAAAGTTGTTTTTTTTTAATTCAGAGAAAAAAAAGAATAATAATAATAATAATTTTAAAAACAACTCAAAATTGAATTTAATTCATAATGTCAAAAGCCAATCAGAATCACGTAGAGAGAGAAAGGATTCATTCAAGGTCATTGACAAACAAACAAACAAACAAACGCGAAACTGGGATGTTTGTTGACTATTGAACGTGTAATGAATGATTAAACTTAGCGAGGAAAACATCATTAATTAATTTTTAAAAAATGCTCGGTATTTGAGAAAAACACCTAATTATGTGTGTGTGTGTGAGTGCGAGAATGGAATATACGCACGCAAACGAATATGAGATGACGTGAGATTTCGTTAAAATCTTTCTAAAAAGTTTAAGGTTTAGGCTTAGAGTATACAGTCAGTTAGTCAACAACAACATAGAACTTTGTACGTACATACGTACATCTCAGTTCAAGTTGTCATACCACATTAGCACAGAAATATAATTCTCAATTCAAATCCCATAGTAGTAGAGGTAGTAGAAGTATTAGCAGTAATTGGAGAGATAAGGGTTCGAAGATGTCACTAAAGAAGTAGAATCTAGTGAAACAAACTTAAAAAGAAGATAAAATGATGGGGAATTCACAAGGTTAGGATTTGAGAGAACACAAAGAATGTATGCACCTGTACCATTGCAAACGGTTTTCAGAGACATCGTTCAGGGTCTCTAACCATCGATTGCTATCATTTCGCGGACCCCAACCAGGTAGTTGACACCCACCAACATGACTCAATCCAGTTGTCCGTGACTTCATGAATTTATGCCATGTTTTGGTTTGGCCACCCCTAGCTTTCTTCCAACCCACTGTTACATAACAAGACATCGCTCGTCGAGGAAGTCGGTGGGTGGGTATACGTAACACATGTCCCAACCACATGTCTTGCGTGGTTGGGACATGTTCCACAGCCATAAAGTAGGACGAGGCAAACTACTGCACAGTACACTCGTCGTTTGGTTAGCAAACGGATATCTCACCTGCGCCAGAAGTGACGCAGGTTGGCAAAAGCCAATCGAGCCTTCTGTATCCGAGCTGAGATTTCGTCAGTCACCAGGCCATCGGCACTGATGAGACTCCTAAGATAAGTGAAGCGGTGTACACGTTCGACTACTTCACTCCCTACCACTAGTTCAGGTGCCGATGAAACCCAATCTTGAAGCAACATTTTGCATTTCGAGGGAGAAAACCGCATCCCGAACATGCTTGCATTGTTGCTTAGGTTAGTTAGAAGACTCTGCATTTTGTCGTCATCACCAAATAGAACTATGTTATCGGCATATTCTAGGTCAACAAGCGTGTCTCCTGGTAGAAGGTTCACCGCTGAATAGTCAGCCGTAGTTTGTAAACAGTCTTTTTTAAGGTACAGATTGCTGCTGACAGTAGAATGGAAGATGCAAGTCTTGTCCTATTCAGGACACGAACCTATTACCTTTTATTTTAAACAGTAACTCATTACAATATGAAAATTAACTTTACTCTAAAAACGTGGACATCAACAATAAGATGCATAGATATTCAACTGACGAGTCCGAAATCAAAATAAGAAACGCGCTGCATGCCCTCATCAATCAATCAACGGCAACGTAGAACTTCGTACGTACGTACATTAGTGCAAGTTGCCATACCACATTAGCACAGATACGCAATTGTCACTTCAAATTCCATAGTGGCAGAAGTATTAGCAGTAGTCGGAGAGATTAGGGTTCGACGAAATTATTCAAGAAGTAGAATCTAGTGAAATAGACTTAAAAGGATAAAGATAAAGTGATGAAGAATTGAATTAAAATTTGAGAGAACACAAAGAATAAATGTACATGCGTCATTGCAAATGGTTTTGAGCCATGTCATTCAGGGTCTCTAACCATCGCTTACTATCGTCTCGCGGACCCCAACCAGTTAGCCGACACCTACCAACATGACTCAGTCCACTTGTCAGTGACTTCATGGATTTGTGCAAAGTTTTGGTCCGGCTGCCCCTAGCTTCCTTACAACCTATTTCTACATTGCAAAGCATCGCTCAACAAGGCAGTCGGTGGTTGGGGCATACGTAACACATGTCCCAACCACTTCAACTGATGCAGCATGCCCCAACACTAGATAAAACACATCTATTCTTAAAAAAAGTTTGAAAAACACAATTAGAAATGTTGCTTAACACAAAATGTAGAAGAGCAACAGAGAAAGAATACAACTGACAGAAAATTAGCACTTGTCGGCACAGCTTAGATCAGTCAGAAATTGTGTGGATCGACCTCATATATATGTTTCGATTCCCAATATTTTGATACACCGTATGTAAACTGTTTTTTTTTTTTGAGTAATTAATACTATTTGTAAGTTGCAAACAGCTGAAGAGAAACCATGAAATTGATGAATTCATGCTATTCTGTGAGATTTATCCTTCCTGCTTTATTCAAACCTAATGATGATAATAAGCATGTCATAAATTAACTTTACACTGATCACTAGATAGTCAGTAACCTATACGTGTCTAGGAAAATGTCCGTTGTGACCTCCATAGCTTACTGATAACTGATCTGAGTGTATGAAGAAACTGAATGACACAGGTCTGAATCTCATAGGTTTGTATAGTGTGTACAAACATTCGAGGCCCGAGTTCTTAATCAGTTGTATCTTGACCTTATCAATTATTATTGGATTGTAACCTTGGTTGTTTTTAATTGAGTGTGTGTGTGTACATGCTTACTTCGCTTACTACATATCTAGCCTATTATTGTCTGATTATAAATACTTAGGCGTTCGAGCGCAAGACCGAATGTCCGGGGGTCGAACCATGTGAGTAGCAGGAATCGTGAGTGCACACTACCACTGAAGAGTCCCATGCCAGGACGAAACGGCCTTCCGGTGTTTCCAGGTTTCTAATGGTGGTCTAGCATTGATCGATTCATAATTTCAAACATAAATACTTAGTCATGCCTCATCACATGTAATTGGCTCACTCGCCGCTTCTACTCTGCGCTTTGCCTTTGAGCTTCGTATTCTCATGTCTATCTACGCATGAACGGTAGCATGAAATAAACTCGTGGTCCAATTGAATTTGTATCTGGCTTCCTATTATACTTGTAAACTTACCGCTTTACTTTTCGAGTGACTATCAGATCCTGACTGCTCATAGCACTAAAAGATACTTCTTTTTGAGGAGACATCTGAAGAAGGAACTAGATTGGAAGTAGTCTTGAGAACCTGCATGTTTGACCGCACAATCTGAGGGACAACTGGTTGAAACTGGTCTCACAACCTTTATATTCGAGTAAACCTTTATTTTATCTCTATGTACTTTAGTACCCTTCTACAGAAGGCAGAAATCTCTGGAGTAAAGGTTAGGCATTTTTACCGCCGAGCTTTTACTAAGCCATTCCTTTTATTGTAGGAATGATTTTATGGCTAAAGATCTCCTGATTGTCTACGAGGAATATCGTGACACCATCAAACTTCAGTAAGGTCAGTAGTAAGACTACAACTTCAAACAGTAAGCTTTTGCTACAAGTCTTATAATCCTTCAATTAACTAGCCTAGGATGGCAGGACCAAGAGAAACAAGTGTTTCAGTCAATCTGTAATTTAGCTAAGTGATGAAAATGATATGCAAACTATTCAACTACCATTATGTTACACATGGTGCAGCAGCTACTATAAGTGGTTAGGACATGTGTTGCGGAGGCCCAACCACCGACTGCCCCGATGAGCGATGTTTTGTGATGTAGGAATAGATTGGTCAAAGGCTAGGGGGTGGTCAAACCAAAACATCGCACAAATCCATGATAGGTCACTGACAAGTGGACTGAGACATGTTGATAAATCTAGAATACCTGGTTGGGGTCCGCGAGACGATAGTAATCGATGGTTAGAGGCCTTGAATGACATGGCTCAAAATCGTTTGCAATGGCGCAGATGCATCCACTCTTTGTGTTCTATGAAATTTCAATCTTAAGAATTCCTCATCACATCTATCTTCCTCTTTCTAAATTTATCTCACTGAATCAAAGTTTTTGAATAATATCTTCGAACCCTAATCTTTCCGACTACTGCTAATACTTCTACTACCTCTACTACTATGTGATTTGAATTGATAATTACATCTCTTGAGGCACAGTTTTGGAGGTTTGCGTTTCTACACATTTGAAATCATCAATCAATCAATCATTGTTAGACCTGGAAGCACTGAAGGACGGTCGTTACGTCCTAGTATGGGACTACTACTCATCAGTGACAGTGCGCATCCACGACTGCCTGCTCCTCGCAGGATTCGAACACGGGAACTTCAGCATTATAGGCGAACGCCTTACCATCATCGGACCACTGGCCCGGCATCCAACGGTGTTAATGTCTAACTCTAATTGATCTAGGGATTTTGCGCGACCTCACCCAATACATCACTGTATTAATGTGGTACAGCAACTCGAACTAATGTACGTAGTACGCAGTACTGACTGAGCAGCTACTGCAGCTACTGGAGATTTCAATAAAATAAAATAAAAAAAAACCCGGATTTTACAAAACCTACTTACTTCATTGACATTAATTTTAGCTTTGGCACTTGTTTCTAAAAATGAACAATTAAATTGTCGACTAAGTGATTGTCCTTGATCTTTAGCTACAACACGTTCATGTTCTAAATCACATTTATTACCAACAAGTATAAGTGGGAAATTTTGATTATCTTTAACACGTTGAATTTGTTTATATAAATCCATTAAATCATTAAAACTTGATTGTGATGTAACTGAATAACATAAAGCAAAACCTTGACCATTTTTCATATATAAATCACGCATAGCAGTGAATTGTTCCTTTGATCAATCAATATATATATATGAGTGAGAAACAAAAAAATAATAAACAATTAAATAAAATATGAATTCAATTCAATTTAAAACAAAACAAAAAACTGTGATTGATTATTGAATGGACCAAAAAAAACAACAACACACTTTCATTGTTATGCCAGCATGTAAATACGTCAACTTGATATACTTGAATGCTATGACGAGTTTACTTAGTCGGAAAACAGCAGCGAGGATAGAGGATACGACGACATGACATGCTACTCTAATCCGATTATCCCAACCACCATTGGGTGAAAGAAGAAGACTTGATATGAGGGAGAACCTGTATTCTACAAGAATCCAGAAAGTACGAGGTTCGAGTCCAGAAGAGAATCCGGATCCTGGTCCTGCTCCTGGTCATAGAACGTTACAGATAATCCATATTTATACAATTTGGTCGAATAGGAAACAGCATCGAAATCTGTGACATTGACAGTTTAGGACGACCAATAGGAAGCAACATTGATGGTCAGGAAAACCAATAAGAAACAACATTGGAGCACGGGACACTGATATTCAGGACGATCATAAAATTGACCAGTAGGAATTAACCGATAGGAATAGAGCAATAATTCTCTTAGGATATTGGATTAATATCCTAACATTCATACAGTTAAACTGACTGACTGACTGGAGAAACTAATGATCCATTATGATTTATGTGAGTATTGTGCACAAATTTAACGAATTCTGAGGTCATAAAAACGGTTTGACAAACACTTTGAAATATATCGCCAATCTTATATCTGCCTTAATTTATCCCAATATCTACTTGTTTCAGCTTAGCTTTCAATTTTTTAGTGAGAGTTATGAAGATCAGTGTTTTTTTCACACACTGAAATCATGAATCAATCATTGCCGCGCACAAGACCGATGGTGCTAGATTCAAAACCTGAGAGGTGCAGGGGTCATAGAAGCGCACTGCCACTGTTGAGTCCCATGCCAGGACGAAATGACCGTCTTTCAGTGCTTACAGGTTTCTAATGGTGCTGGTCTAACAATGACTGATTGATGATTTGAGTGTGTGAAAAAAACACTGATCTCCATAACCCTAATTGAAAAAATTGTACTATGTGCTCAGTAGTGACTAGAGCTTCACATGAGGAAATTCTCGCAGTTCTAGTCAGAAGACGTGACCAGTGGAGTTCAATCATGTCGGGTGTAGGTAGTTAGTTACCTACCGAAGACAAATGGGTAAGGTCACGCAGAATCCCTAGATTGATCAGAGTTAGACACTAGCACTGTTGGATGCCTACCCAGTGATCCAGAGGTTAGGAGTTCACGCGTAAGACCCAAGGTCCTTGTTTCGAATCTCGCGAGGTGCAGAAGTTGTGGACGCGCACTTCTGATAAGTCCCATACCAAGACCAAAACGGCCGTCCTAGTACTTCAGGTTTCTAATGGTGGTCGAATGACCCAATAGTAGGTAAGTTGATATAATATTATGATGAAACTAACAATCACTGTACCTAGAGAACGATCAAAGCTTTATATATATATATATAGGTATTTTTTGCATCTTTACTGGATATTTCATATACTTGTAGGAAAAAATTGCAGCTTTCGTCAATTTACAGTTAAATAAAAGCCATCAACGCCATATTGAGTCAGAAACGATGACCATTTAAATCTAGTGTGGTTAGACATCTGTATTTTTAATGAATAGACTACCTTCAACTCACTCAAAATATTTGATTTATGGTTGTTGACAGAATATACATTGAATGAAAGCATGTTTATGTGATAGCATGGAGCACGCTGATTGGTACATTCTTAGCTAATCACACATTGAAAGAAGACTTTAGAAACATTCTTACGAAAGCTCATAAATATACTGACGTTTTTATTACTTTGATTCTTTTCATTGGAATATAATTACATACCACCTGTTCAATCGGTGTTCTCATTTTGTAGAGTTATTGAGTGAAGTTAAATGATCGAAGAATACTATTTCTGTATCATATATGAATTCTAAAATGAAGTGGATAGGACACATACTGCCTCACAAGACAAACCCTCACTTGGAACCCTCAAGGACCAAGGAAAAGATGAGGGCCAAAGAACACATTACGCCGAGAAATAGAGAAAGAAATGAGAGAAATGAACAAAAGTTGGAAAGAATTGAGAAGGGAAGACCAGGACAGAGTTGGGTGGAGAAAACTGGTCGGAGGCCTATGCTCCATTGGAGATGACAGGCGTAAGTAAGTAAGTAAGTAAGTCAAAAATATAGTTCCAACTTTATAATCCTATCGAGATATTTACACTGTAGCTGTTTTTCTCTGGGGTTAAATTTTAGCGCGATGGAGAAAGAATAATATACTAAAACGAAGTTTTTCAGAATATCCAAGGAATAGAACTTTTTTCTATTATTTTTCATCAATAATAAAGCTGAGATTGGATTATATACAGACAAAGACAATGATTAGATCACTTGTGAAACACTAACACTAATGACTAACTTCCAGTCAGTCAGTCAGATGCAACGTAGAACTTCGTACGTAAGTACATCAGTTCATGTTGCCATACCACATCAGCACAGAGATATAATTGTCAATTCAAATCCAACTGTAGTAGAAGAGGTAGTAAGAGTATTAGGAGTAATCGGAGAGGTTAGAATTAGAAGATATTATTCAGGAAGTATGATTCAGTGAGAAAAGTATAGAAAGTCAAAACTAAAGGGGTTGAAGAATCCAGAAGATTAGGATTTGAGAGAACACAAAGAATAAATGCACCTGCGCCATTGCAAACGGTTTTGAGCCATGTCATTCAAGGTCTCTAACCATCGATTATTATCATCTCGCGGACCCCAACCAGGTAGTCGACAACTACCGACATGGCTCAGTCCACTTGTCAATGACTTCATGGATTTTTGCCATGTTTTGGTTTGGCCGCGCCTAGATTTCTTCCAACGTATTCCTACACTACAAAACATAGCTCGTCGAGGTAGTCGGTGGTTAGGCATACGCAGCACATGTCCCAACCACCTCAACTGATGAAGTTTCAGCACTTCATCTATTGATCTGCCATTCTTACCTAGCACCCGTTTCCTAATAACAGCGTTGCTCACTCGGGTGTCCCACGATATACGAGCAATGCTTCGAAGACACCTATGATCGAAAACAGATAACCGACGAATATCTTCTACTCTTACTGGCCATGTTTCACAGCCATAAAGTAAGACGGATCGAACTACTGCGCAGTACACTTGTCCTTTAGTCAGCAAACGGATATCTCGCCTACGCCATAAGTGACGCAGGTTGGCAAAAGCCAATCGAGCTTTCTGTATCCGAGCTGAAATTTCGTCAGCCGCCAGGCCATCAGCACTGATGAGACTCCCCAGATAAATAAGTGAAGCGGTCTACCCGCTCGACTATTTCACTCCCTATCGCTATAGTTCAGGTGCCGATGAAACACCCTCATATCATCCGGCCATAGTTAAAGTTTGAAAAGACAAAAAAAACTGTTACACCTACTGTTACTGAATATAAACATTGTAATACATATGGCAAACAAACAAAAAAAGTACTTACTGTACCAGCTGTATCAAGAATTTCTAACATACATTGTCTATCATCAATTTGGATTTGTTTTCTATAACTATCTTCAATAGTTGGATCATATTTTTCCACAAAAATTCCTTGAACAAATTGTACAGTTAGGGCACTTTTTCCAACACCTCCACTGCCCAAAACAACAAGTTTATATTCTTGCATTGGTTTTAAATATTAAAAAAAAATTCTCTTATTTATTGATTTATTCGTATTACTAAATTGTAGTTAATGTACGGAGAAATGAAGATGGACAAAATGCTTTCTTAATAACCGGATTTTCACTACACCTTCTTAGTACAGCCTCTAAACAATAGAAAAATAAGAAAATAGATTATTCCAAAAAAAATTGCTAATCATTGCCTTAAAAGTTGAAAATGAAACAGTAACAATTCTGTCTTTGATGAACAGTTAGTTCGGCTCAATCCTGTGGTGCAACCACACAGGAGGTACCTAATACCCTCTGGTGGACCATTCACACCGTTTCATATACACACACAATGGTATATATAAATTTCCGATCAATGATCGCGTCAATCAACATGCACCGCATGAACAGGCCATTTCGACCCATCCCGCTTACATGACTGTCAAACTCATTATTATTATTATTATTAGCAATGGTGATATGTAATACAGCACCCCGATGACAATGGCCCTCGGAAATGTCGCAAAACAACCACCTATATATCAATGAAATCGGTCACCCTGATAACCAATTTTGTATATGGACTGTTAACGATGCTTACCAAAGCAAAGCCAAGCCATCCACAATACACACAGCGAACCTCTAGCCTCATAGGAGACCTTCAGCTCTATATAGCAGTATAGCATATGATGTACACATATATGGCGCAGGATAGTAGAAGAAGCAGCTCAGCTTAATGCAAACAGGCCCAAACACTTCTATTACCCTTTGTCTCATGTCAGGCAATGATTTTTTCGCGTTTCCGAAATTTTCATTTTTCGACCATATGAGACCTGAGTTAGGGGTAGTATCCCTGATTGTCGTTTACGCCTAAAATATACGTTGTAAAGTATCTGTTTATTTAAGCACATAATTATTGGTAGAAAGGGACACTGAAATATTTTTGCGCCATACAAACCATTAAATTTATGTACGGACTGGGATACTACCTGAATGCCCAAACCCAATCAGATGTTTTCCTTTAGGTATCACTCCCCGAGTCTTTAATCTAGAGTTCAGTCTATAAAGCGGTAAAGCAACGTCGGGAAATGCAGTTGCATGCTAGTCGGCAATAGGCTCATACTCCCTTTGGAATTCAGGACCCTACGTACATTATTTGTCTGGCATTAGGGTTTTTCAACACTTGTAGGTGAATCTTCTGTATCCATCGACTTGACCTCATAAACCCGACCATTATAACCACAAGAAAAAAGTGAGCAAGAATTCCTCGGCAGTGGCTTTCCATGCATGGCCATGTGAGAGCATTTCAAGAGAGGGAGAAAATGGACTCTTCTGGCTTTCAGCCGAATCAGGGCTAAGATTATAATAACCATAGAGTAACCGTTTTATAAATCTATTTCTTAAAAGTATGCATGTGAACAGGTATGAGAAGAATGAGCGTTATACAAAACCTTTCCGTAGCCCTTTAATGTCTTAAATAAGGTCAGACTTATAGGCATAATAATCACATGATGATGAATTGGTATGGTAAATAGCCAAAACAAGCGAGTTTAGGGAGTAAGTTAAAAAAGGAACTATGTAGAGTTGAAACTCGATAAAATAACTGAACATGATTAAACTTTACAACCATCTAAGAGACGAAAATAACTGATTGAGTTATAGTAAACCAATAACACCGGGTTTTAGAACAGTCCTAATGATTTATGAAGGTAGAATAAACTAACTTTAAAAGGAAATAATTTGGAAAATGAGGCTTAGAAGATATGATGGATGCGCATAAGATACGTCAGTCAGGGGGGCATAGCAATTCAGCTATATATATATATATATATTGTGCGAATATTGCTAATTTTAGAAAATTCAGTCAGTCAGTCAGTTACAACGTAGAATTTCGCACGTAAGTACATAAGTTCAGGTTGCTATACCCCATCAGCAAGGAGACGCAACTGTCACTTCAAATCCCATAGTGGTAGAGATAGTAGAAGAATTAGCGGTAATGGAGAAGATTAAGGCTCGAAGATACTATTCAAGAAGTATACTTCAGTGAGATAACTTTAGAACGAGGAAGATAGAGATAATTTTAGAAGTTTAAATTGACCTAGGGCCAAGATAAAGCATCATAACAACCAACTAGTATTATCAAGGTATGAGTGGTGCGTAAAAACATAGTCTAGAGCGATAGAGAACAGCAGACCCTGGTGAACTTACCCCCGAGATTTTTAAAGATGGTGTTCCAGTTTAATGTCAGATTGACTGAGACCTTAACCAGAATCCCAGAACTGGACGGAATCCCATCTAAATGTTCTCAATCACTGATTGTCCCAATTTGTAGAAAAGGATAAAAGTTCTCTTTTGACAATCAGAGGAATCAGTTCAACTAATACATAGTCTAAAGTATAAGCGGCGATAATACTTAAACGATTAACCAGAGCTCGTGAAGTGCAAAATCAAGAAAACCAGGTTGGTTTTAGACCTATACGTAGATTTATAGATCTTTTTCAGAGTTAGTACGGTCCCAGGACATATACAAACATTTCGACATGCGTATTTCTAGACCTTAAAGTGACATTTGACTATGTTGGTCGTGAGGTTCTATGGCAATGGCTGTCATTGAAAGGAGTGTCGCACTATCTACTCAAACACTACTGTTCGGATAAGAGCTTATGGTAGACTATTATCCAAATCGATTACTTCAGATGGTGTTTGTCAGGACTGCCCATCTCCTTTATTCTTATTTCATTATGTCATAGACATGCTGTTAGAGATAACATTTTCATCGTTTGATATTTTAGGACTTAACTTTCTACCAGGAGATTCACTTGTCGACTTAGAACATGTAGGTGACGTAGTTCTGTTTGGCGAAGACAATGACAAAACGCAGTCTTCTGAACATCTTAAGCAACAATGCAAGCATGTTCGGGATACGATTATCCTTATCCAACTTAGAAATATAGCTCCAAGATTGGCATGCCTGATTGGCACCTGAACTAGTGATAGGGAGTAAAGTAGTTGAGCTTATCAACTGCTTCATTTATCTCGGGAGTCTGACTATTCCTGCAACCACTGAATAACCAATGCCAGTGCAAGGAGAAGGGTACTAGGTAAGGATGGAAAATCAATTGATGAGGTAGCAGCAGCCACTGGCTGCCTCAACGATCAATGAAGTTGGCTGGAAAGCTAGAGACAGTCAAACCAAAGCATGACGCAAATCTATGAAGTCAGTGACAACAAGATTAAATCATATTAGTAGATGCAAACTATTTCGGAGGGGCCCGCGAGACAATCGTAACCGGTAGTTAGATAGGTCGAATGACATGACTAAAAATCATTGCCAGTAGTGTAGGTAAATCAGTTTTTCATCCTCCTCAAAATCCTAAGCTTTTTAATTGCTCGTAACATTTTTTTGAAGAATTAATTTCACTGATTTATATCTTCGGTCTGTAGTCATCATTGTCACGAGCGCTGTTACCACTACTAATCTCTCTGCGTTAATGAAGTGTAGCAACTTGAACTGATATGATCAGGCACCATATTCAATTGACTGACTGATGCATGCAAATACAACTGTGAATATTTACCATGAAGGGCTACATACTAGCATAAAAAATAATAACTAGTAAGACCCAAGTCATACTGTAGCACTTAACTTGTAAAGCATTGTATTTGCGTTAGCAATTAGCGATGTTATCGAGCAGGAACGTGGCCTGTTAATTCGCCCTATTTTATTAACGAGCACACCATCTCATAAATCATATACCTCTAAGTATAAGATTGTTGGGATAGAAACACTGAGAGCTGATTGTCAAATAGTAACTTTAGATTTACCCCTCAGATGCTGCTTAAAGTCCGCATACCGTTTCTAATACATGTGATTTCTGAAAAAGCTTGCTAATGAAAATATAATTACTACTTGTCGCTTAATTAGCCTCAAGTGAATGATAACAAGTTTGTTTCAAAATAATACTAACAAGTAGCATTTACCGTACAGTAGTTGACAAATATTCAAAAGCAAAGTCAGAATAATACCTATTACCATTGGACACTAAAATATGAGGAACGGATAAACATGTTATGCAAAACAGGAAACAGGTGCAAAACTTAGTTTACGGACTCAAGAAACCAATTAAGCCGCCTGGTGGATTGCGCGCTGCTAAGTTATGATTGTATTGATTCAAATAATTATAATTATGTAGTAGATATTTTGCTTAATTAGCTTTCTTGTCTGAAGAAATAGTGCTGCGAATTATTCCGCGAACATAAAGAGAAGGTTAGTTTTTCAATAAGTTGTGACTGTAAAGTAAAATAATTCTATTTATGTTTGATTTTACATATGTGAACTACTACCTTAATTTTACAGGTTCTTACTGGACTTCACAACACAGTTAACAGAGCTTCTCTGATAATGATCGAAGATATTCTTTTTTCAGGTATGTATAAACCTGCATAATACTCCAGTGATATTCGCTAGATTTTCAAATGACCGATACTTTCTATATCCCTACGACAGAGTCAACCGTTAGTAAACATGTCACAAATTCGAATAGATCTGCAAGTTCTAAGCTTTAAAAGCTTTGTATTCAGTTATGGTATACTCGAAAAAGACATAAAGCTATTGAATAAATATATTTTCATATTTTTAGGGACGGAAAGTCAACATATCACTATGGTTGGGTCACACTATGTCTAAATGCTATTGACAGATGGTGACAGTTGTTTCAAAGAAAAGCTGAAACTCTTTTTCGGAAAAAGGCGTTGTAATTATTAGTCCTCCGTCAAGTCGACTGTTGAACTATATTCATTTCTAATCGATATGAGACATCTGTTGTCCGACATTCAACTTTAGTAAGCTGCGATGTGAAGTCAAGGTGTTGCAATTCCATGAGCGAATATTTATTAGCTTTAGACTACAATTCATTCGCCAATAATCTACTATCTGTGTAAAATACATATCCCTTTACATTTAAAATGTATCCAAAATCCTTAACAACTAGAAAGTGGTCTCTTTTTTGCCGGAGTGAGTTGTTCAAGAACCTTACGCTTTCCAATACGTTTCCGATAAACAAATTAGGGACACTTTGTCTTTTTGGAGAGGACGATTGCAGTCTTAACACGTAAATATGGATACCTAGTCCAACTTGGGAATCTTTAAATCGCGTTTCTTCGGCGAAACAGCCTGCACACTGACTCGAGCAGACAAAAGGCACGGCAGCGACTGCTCTAAGAATGACCTTACCAATCATCTGGATGCGGATATTAAATCAGTCCAAGTCTGAACGGCCAACATTTGTAGGGCGTTGATGAAATATCGGACATAAGACACCGAATTGTTGGGAGTTCTAAACTTCCTAAATAGTCTCCAATCACCAGTTTTCCTTATGAAAAGTATTTATAGGTTATGGCTGTTGGCTGTAAATGAATGAGCAGTGTTATACCTGAGCGCCTTGGCGGTTTTTCACTTAGCCTGAGGTCAATAGTGTTTGTCACGGTTAGAAGACCTCTGCCCATAAAGACATCCACAGTTTGTACTAGTGAACGAAAAGGTAATCGAGCCCTGCACTTTCGAACAGTACGGAACGTATCTTTCAAAAGCTGGTATCGGTCCTTTTCGGACTGCTTATCCCAACAGTATTGACGCTGGCCACGTTCTGTGGATTATGTCAGAAGTCGCACAGCAACTTTAAGTTTTCTCTTCGAAATTATTTTGAATTTATCAAGTATCTTATAACGAGTAGACATTTCACGAACCCATATCTTACGATTGTGTACCATTGAGGAGATTTAGACCCAAATAACGAACGCTTTTGGAGTTAAGTATAGATAACAGAACGCGGATCTTTTATAGGAATCTCTCTGAGTTAGCGTCATGCCTCTTGAAGTAGAGAACACTTAAGGAAACCGAAGTTATAGGTCACAAGAAGCAAATTACGAAAGTCGGGATGTGTTAGCCACAAACGTGTCTGTTCTCACTAATGAAAGATCTTATTCATTCCACATACCTAATATTGCTGAGTTTGATATTTCATAAGACAAGGCATATTCTGATGGGATGTTAGAAGTTTAAAACTAAGTCTGACACCAGCAATTTGTAGTAAAAATGCCTTATACTGATACCAAAGACGAATTCGAAAGTAGATGATTGTACATATCCAAAACTTTCCGATTGAAATAAAGACATACTGCGTTCAGGCTGACACTCTCCACCTAATTAAGCCATTTTCATCACAAAGCTTTAGGAGCCAGTCTTACCGTTTATTGCAAAACAGAGGGAGCAAGTGAGGTGTGAAGCACAACTCTTTTAAGACAAGCTGACACTTCATTATCCTAAAGCCGATTATCCACGTCCAAATCAAAAATTAGATACAATGTGAACAACAAGGACCAACTGCTAAGCCAGAACTTGTGACCATTGATTTTGTGTTTTGAAAGGAAAGGATAATAAATGCACATCAGGCCCAAGTTCGCTGTTAATTTATCTTTAGATTGTGATGAGTTTTTATCAGTCAAATTGACATGTGTGGTGGTGAATAATTCTCCAACACTAGATACTTCCGAAAGCATTCGACATAGTTAATGAACCCATTAGTTTTACTAGGCACACTTGTAGCTAGAGGCACTCGTTCACGCATTAGTACTAGATCATGGTTCGGTACACCGTTCTATGCATCCCACACAATAACTTTTCAGCTTAGATCATATACTTCTGGATGTGTTAGTCACCTTTCAGCCCTGAATTCTGGTTTCATTGGCTCTGAAGTCTTCTAACATAGGGCTGTTACAGATACAAACGTCGTAAAGTGCTAAATATTTATGACATATTGGATGGTGAGCCTCGACGTGATTTTGTACACCAAACGATTATATATGAGTTTGTTGTTTGTTGAGACGCAACGTGTATATTCTTAAATCGCCGTGATATAATGTTTCCACTGTGGAGTTGTGGTGATTGTTGAGTTTCATTGAGATCATGAATCGACCAGTGTTAGACCACCATTAGGGTCTCAGAGAGGCTGAAAGGCCGTTTGGTCATAGTACGGGACTCGAGAACGGTGGGCATACACGACATGTGCACGTGGGAATCAAGCTCGCGACCTTCAGTGTCGCATGTGAAAGCCTGACCTGTGAACCCCTGAGCCGGTATTCAGAGGTGTCGATGTCTAACTTCGATCGATCCACGACACTGTTCCATCCCACCTACTGTCTTCAGATAGTGACTACCCCTCACCTCAACAGAACCTGATAATAGAAATCATGAGACGAGCCCGCAAATGACCAGCCTCATGAGAAAATTCTCGGAGTTCTAGTGAGAGGCGGGGACCAGTGAAGTTAGTTTGTGTCGAATGTGAGGCAGCCAGAAACGATCAAAACTAGCAAGTTCGAAATCGTACTTGTGCCAGATATATTCGGAACAAGAACATCGACTGAGTGCATTGAGAAGAGCGTTGGTGATCAGGCCAGCTCTCACCAAGATTGAAATCGACGGTACGAACAGGACGATGGTCGTAGACAGAGGCTCAGGATACAAAATGAAAGAAAAAGAGAAAAGTGTAGCATACATGTAGTATGAGGATAATGTCCTATCGCGTATCCGTTGTTGCCTGGGTGGTTATAAGAGAAAGCCTACAGGTAGGCGTACGCGGCGACCGAACGCGAGACGGTAGTCTCGTGCGTACCTAGTGAGCCTGCAATCCCATCCGAAGTCAAGGGCGGCGTGGTCTGCTGATCTGGACGTGAGACCGGAATCTTATCCGTAGATAGTGCAGATGACGCGTGCGATTGACTTTGACTTGAGAATGAGGTCCCTGATTTGTATAGCATGGGATCGGAAGTAGATGTATGGATCCCGCTAGCAGATTTGACAGGTCTAGCATTGGGTCTCGAATTAGCAGGCAGGGTACTGTCATCGACGTGTTCTGGCTATAGACGATGAATGCTGACGATCTCGACGCGACCATGATGAGCGACATTGGAGGCCTTTTCATGATGAGAAATCACGTGAAAGGGTCCTTCGTAAGGCTGTTGCGAAGGTTTGCGTACTGAATCGACTCATATGAAAAAACGTGAACAGGAGATAACTCTCGAGGGAGAGCGGCCTGTCGATGTTGTACTGGAGTTGACACCGGTGGCAGTGTTCGCATAAATTCATACAGTCGTTGGACTTAGTCTGGTTTATTTGGGTTATTACTGCTCCGCGGTGTGAAAAATTCCTCAGGAAGACGTTATGACGTGCCGTATACCAATTCAGCGGTGGAACATTGAATATCTGTCTTTAAGCTCGCTAAGATACCTAAGAGTACGAGCGGTAACGTTTAGTACCAATTGTTGTTTTCGTGTGCTCAAAGAGCACTTTTAAGTTGTTGGTGAAACCGTTCAACTAAACCACTTGACGCTGCGTGGTAGGCTGTAGTGCGTATGCGCTCTATGCTAAGCAGCCAGGATAGCGGGGAGAATAATCGGAATCGAACTGTTGTCCTCGGTCAGTTGTAACAGTCGAAGGACATCCGTAAAGCTCTATCCATCGTTCTACGAAGTGGTGAGCAACAGTCTCCGCAGTAACAGAAGTGATGGGAATATCTTCGGGACATCTTAGGAAACGATCGATGCACGTGAGTATGTGATCATACCCATGCGATGGTGGCAATGGTCCCACAATGTCAATATGAATATGATCGGGGCCAGCATCAGGTGTATCAAATGTGCCGATAAGGTAGGCTTCGTGCCTATGCACTTTTGATTGTTAATATTGTAAGCATTGCTTTACCCACATACGGACGTTTTTATCTATGGAAGGCCAGACGTATCGTGCAGCAGTGAGACGTAATGTGGCTGCGATGCCTGGATCAAGGGCATCGAAGACGAGACGACGATGAGCAGAGAGTACAATGGGTCGGGGTAAATCAGCAGAGTTATCACACAAGATAGTACTGAAGCTAATAGCTAGGGGTACTTCTTGGCACTGAAGGGATGTAGATTGTTGTGCTTTGGGATAGGGGAGACATTTGCTTGGGCAGAGGCCGTAGCAGGAAGATCAAGCACCGGTAAAGTAACTTCATTCACTTGAATACGTGACGGAGCATCGGTAATACAGTTCGACTCGCCTTTAATATGACGGTCTGTCATGAACTGAGAGGTGTAGTCCAGATTTCTGCAATCTCGTGATGAGTAGCGGTCAGATTTGGTATGCAAAGCATACGTTAGAGGTTTATGATAGGTGGAGAGGATAAAGTTACCACCTTCCACTGCGTGCCGGAAATGTTAAATGGAACAGTAGACTGCTAGCAGTTTGCGACCCAAAGCACCATACTCGTCTCAGTGGGAGTAAGGCGTCGTGAGAAAAATTTGATAGGTTGCCAACTTCTGTAGATGCTTTGTTTCATAACGGCTCCTTTAGGAAAATCTGATTCATCAACCGCTATACTAAGCTTGGCTGATGGGTCAGGATGGGCGAGAAGCGCTACTACAGCTAAAGTTATTTTGAACTCTGAAAGTGCTGTGCGCCAGGCATCGTTCAGTTCTTATTTACGTGGATTACCCCGAAGCAGATCGGCTAATGAAGTATCGAATAGCTGCAGCCTACCGAAATCGACTAGCAATTCGTAGTGCAGTAGGAAGTCGATACCAAGTATGGTTGTGGGAACGTCAGCAATGATGAACGTCCACAGATACTGTCGTCGGTTGCTCAGGCTGGCTGTTAGATATCATGTGCCATGGAATGATAGAGCCATTCACAGCACGTAGTCGAAGCATCATAGGTTGAGACTTACTGCAACGACATGGTAAGACAGAAACTTGGACACCTGTATCAACGAGGTACCTAGCGTTAATGCTGATATCGTGCACGCAAAATTGGAGGCCAACCTGAGGTGAGGAGCACTTGAGTACGGCCGCGTTTACTCGCCGGCTCGGGAGTTTTAATGACTTGTATGAGCAGGGCGCTCGACAATGATGGGCACCGGACCTAAAAGTCTGGCAGAGTCGGCCATCGTAGGTCCTGCCAAGGATTGCCGGAGCGTGAAGTGGTTGATAGGTTTAGCATCACCCGGGGGCTGACGCGCTAACAATATACTCAACAGTTCCTCCTCCGATGGGAGGAAGTGTCTGAAAATCGCCTGTTTGAGACGATCGTAGGCATCTGGTGTAGAAAATTCACTTCTGTGGACCTTGATTTCGGAAACAATTAGAAGTCAGAGACGTGCTTTGCCCAGTCCACTTTCAAAACACAAGTTTTCTGGGTAAGAACGGTTCTATTATTAATCAAAAAAGGAATATAGACGATCACCTAAACACTATAATACTGTTCCGATCCAAAATTAACACAATGAGTTTCCAATTCTGGAAGAATGCGTCATTCCAGTCAAGTTACCGCAGAGGTATCAAATCCGATATGGCTATGACCATATTAAGTATCAATTTAAACAACACATTCAGAGTTTAGAAGGAAACATATAAACTCCAATATAAGAAAAGAAAATAGGAATTATAACAAAATACAAACATTATCATCCCAAAATGGGACTAAACAGAGTATCAAAATATTGAACAAAAAGAGTCAGCAAGATCAGAACACAAATATATGGATGGAGGGATTTTCCCGAAAACGAAGCCCTCAAAATGGATTCTACATATGGCACGGTAGGATTAAGAACAACCTCACGGACAGCGGCTATATGGTCCCCAGCGAACAACTACAGGATATAGGCATTTGCCGCTGGTTTGTGATGCGTTTGACCCCAAATTGAGATTCCAGTGCAGCAAACCCGACCCCTGGGTCGTGGGGCATGAAAGCGACAAGTCAAAAATTAATGACCTGTAACTGGGAGTCCTTTCGGTTTTCGTTATTTTTAGGTCTATCCGCCACTTTAAAACGTTGTTGCAGATATAATATATATAATAAAATATCCATATATGTTATACAATTGTTAAAACAGTAAACAAAAGTGGATCGAGAAATGATATACTCACTGTAGTTGGTGCATGTTCGTTTTCGTCGATGAGAGATGAAACTATCATTCGCGATAGATCCAGAAATCAGAAAGAAGACGATAACTACATGAAGAGCGGTTTTGATTCGTGGTCTCGTGATATCGAAATAATATCAAGACCGGAATAGAGAAGCTGCTAACAACCAACGGGCAGAAACGTGGAATGGGAGTAACATACTTGGTGAGCGAGCTATAGTCCTTAGTGCAGTAAAGCAAATGGAGTACAATGGAACAATTATTGTTAGGATTAAGTACAATAATAAATGCTTCCATTTCAGCAGTTGTGTTCTCTTCGTAAAAGTATGCCACTACACTTCCTTAAGTTACTCATACAATGAAGAGTGAAGGTGTTCATGTGCTTGTATAATCTTGCATATTAACCCCTGATAACCTTAGAATATTCGAGTCTGAAATCAGTTAATTGCTGTGAACTGTGTTCTATTATGCGTTTCGTTTATGATGTCCGTATTCTCTTTTTCACTGCATGTTGACTGTGTTGGACTTAGATTTTACCTGTTTACGTTTCATTAGTATATTCTTCATGATTCGCTTAATATATGACCTATCTTTTCGAAACGCAAGAAATATTTACATATCCTCAAGCAAGCAGGATACAAATGGGATTGAATTTTTTCAGAGTTTGACAATTCTCTTCATTTTTTAAACGAACTGGAATAGTTATCCATCTTGCTTATGTTATATGTTTCGGAACTTCTTTACTTTTCTGCCAGTCATATGTTGGTATTATTCTCATCTTGGAACAAATGCATGACGAGATTCCGCCAGTCTCTAAGTTGTAAATAACTGAATCTATTAACTGGAGGAACCATTGTTGACTATTGCTGAAGTTCCCGATGAGGAATGATCACAAGTTTATTAATATAAAGTCGGTGATGGAATTATTTCAAAAGGAATGTAGGACAATGAATGGTACTCAAATTTACACAAATTTAGACAGAAAATAATACAGGATGTTACTTAGATTGTTTGAAGGATGAGTGTCCCATTCTTTCGTCCTGCATTCCACAACTGTGTAAATAGCACTGCCCAAAATGATATATATAGTCCAAACAAACAGAAGAATCGAACTATAAGATTGTTATGATCTTTTAGTTTGGGTAATAGTGTATAGGAGAGCGGTAATTGATGTGACACATATTTAGAACAGATCAGTGACTAACGATCATGGATAAATTTAAACTATTTCACAGTCAGTAACAATGGTTGTACAGATGAAATGGCTCTGCAAAAAATAGTAAAAATAAAAAGTTTTTCAAAAAAGATAAATCTTTGACATCCGTATCTATGATTGTTGGCTTAAACAAGCTGGCTCACCAGTGCTTTCTAAAATTTAAAAACTGAAGTGAACAAACATTAAAATTAAATTTGGTGAGTTACTGAAATAACTTCAGTGTTTTTTAAGTTCAAAGCAAATGTTTGTACCCCTAGGGTTTATGTGAAGTGGGACGGCGGTGTCTCAACTGGCTGTTTCGTTAGCGGTATTTTGAGTTCGTCTTCCCATCGTTTTCTGTTTCATCATTTATTTACACTGTCCTTAAAATCATCTCACTCTTGCTTTAAAGTACGGCATATAATTTATTTAATAAACGTATCCACCGTTAGGTCCCAAATATTCACCTTTTTAAGAATAATAGGCCGTTAATGTATTACCCTTCCTATGTGTGGTGATTTTTACTAAGCTACGGGACGATTCTCGTTGTCTGAGTCTTAGTTCAAGATAATTGAGTATGAATTTGGAATCATTTTTTACATATTTTTGCAAGTGAAATATGTGGTAATATATAAAATTGGTGATAAATATGTTCTAAATGTTAGTTCTGAGTTAAAGGGTCCGCATTGTGGCTTCAGAAGCACAAAGGTGGTAACGCTTCGTATAGTCATTCTTGTGGCTAATAGGTTGTGTTTCTAAGTTTTCATATCACTTTGAGGATTTCTTTATGATACTTTAGCATCTGGCTTGAGTTTTCCTGCCTTCTCATTATCACTTGCCATTTTTACGCCATTTCTAAACTGAAGCGGCATACATATTTCCTATCAGACAAGTAATATAGTGGTTTTTCTGTCCCGTTTTAAATGAAGTGCAGTCTTCTTTTTTACGTGCCAACTTGTATACTTAAAGTAATGTGTTTGAGTGTTGATTATTTCACATTTACAAATCATCTCCTGTATGTATGTATTATTGGCTAAACTAGTTGCAGATGCTTCAGAATCTAGTTTGTGTTAGTGCCCACCAATTTTCCTAATTGCTAGGCTTTCAGGCATTGAGTTACAAATCAATCTTAGCAAGTTAGTAGTGTTTATATTCCTCATACAAGTATAATGCAAGGTGAACTCAATCAACTGTTGTTTAGCAATTGATATTCGTTTACTAAGTAATCTAGTGTAAGACAGTATTTTCACTTAAGTAGATCTGATATTTAAGTATTATCAAACTTTTGAAACTAAAAATCCAAAGAGTTAAACTTCAAATGTAACCACTTCTCTAAATTTGTTAAACTACGTTATCCAATGACGATAACTGTTAACAGCACACTATGTATTTGTTTGAACTTCTTGACTTTCCGTTTTGTCTAATTATGAACAGTGTCTTAGTGATTCCGTCGTATAATTCGTGTATATGACCTTTCTCTTTTATTTACTTTACTATTTCGACTAGGTACCGCCTCTAATTTTTAATTTGAAGCGTAAAACAGTCTTATTACCACGTATTCCCTCATCATTTTGTTTATATAGTGTATACCTAAGTTTTCAAGCTATATAAATAATATGGTGGAAAGTTTATCAAAACTGAAATACATTAGCCCAATACATTACACTGCCTAAATTTATCAAACGAAATGTTCTAATTATTATGTTACTGTTTTGTAGATCTTGAACAAACTGTAAATTCTAGTTGAGTCTAATTCTCAGATCTTCAAATGGATCAAACTATGGATCATTCACTGATTGAAAGTGAACGAGAGTATGTAGAGTTTTTGGATGAAACAGTATGTTTTTGTGTGCATATATGAATTTTTACACTTTTAGGATGAGTATAAAGATCGTATCAATTCGTTAATTACTCGTGACAGTATTCGTCTAATGATCAATATTAATGATTTACGTCGTCAAAATCCTGGAAGAGCTAATAAGTTAGTTAATTGATTTAAAATCTTATTTGTTAGACTCTTAGAAAATGCTTGTGTAGAAATAGTAGCTTGTCAGAGAGCACTCAAAAAATGCGTTCAAAATGCAAATCCAGATTTTGCTAAAACAAAACACGAGTTCTTCGTTGGTTTTGAAGGAAGGTTTGTTTTGGCGAAATAAATCTATTTAATTTAGTTTTGGATCACGTCATGTAACACCTCGTACACTGAATTCCAAACTATTAGGAAATATGGTTTGTTTAGAAGGTATAGTAACAAAAGGTAATATTAAATATTTTCATCATTTATTTTAAAGCTTCACTTATACATCCTAAAGTTGTATGCAGTGTACATTATTGTCCAACTACAAAAAAAACAATTGAACGTCGTTATGCTGATTTAACAAGTTTAGAACCATATCCATCAGTTGGTGTATATCCAATAAAAGATGATGAAGGCAATTTATTAGAAACTGAATATGGATTATCCGTTTATAGTGATCATCAAACAATCACAATTCAAGTATTCTACTGCTAATTTGTAATTTTTTTGATCATTTATAGGAAATGCCAGAAACTGCACCAGCTGGTCAATTGCCACGTTCTATTGATGCATTACTTGACAATGATTTAGTTGATGCTATTCAAGTAAGTATTTCATCTGAATAAAATTGTTTATATAGAATTCACTTACAGCCTGGTGATCGAGTACAAATTGTTGGTCATTATCGTTGTTTACCAGGTAAAAAAAATGGTTTTACTACTGCAAATTTTCGTACTGTCATTATTGCAAATAATGTACAATCATTAAGTAAAGAAACTGGTCCAAATTTTTCAGAAAAAGATATTAGTATGATGCGATTAATTTCAAAACGTAATGTAAGTTTTCTTTTTTTTTAAATGACTAATTTTTATCTATATTGAAAATGTATGTACTACTCTATGTTAAGGAACCTTAATAGTAACAATTTAACTAAGCATGACATCCTGACTTTATAAAATGGTTACTACTATATTTTTCGGTTAATCTATGAACTATGTGTTTGACACAACGTATCTCAACTTCAATTGGAAGTTTGGTTGTAAGCTTTTGAAAAAAAATACTTTACTTTGTTTTCCCAACCAGTGTAGTTCGTTTAAATTAAGTTCTTATGTCAATCAATCAACAGCAACGTAGAACTTCGTACGTAAGCATACGTACATCAGTTAAAGTTGCCAAACCATATTAGCACAGAGATGCAATTGTCAATTCAAATTCCATCGTAGTAGAGGTAATGAAACCCGACCGAAGCTGCTACCTTGACGTGGTGGTCGGACTTGCCTATCGGGATGACCCAACCGAGCTATATTGGCTGGAAAATATGTTCCTGTAGGTTCTACCATGCCAGGCAGGTCGACTGGAGAACAACGATTAGACTAAGAGCAGCTGCTCAAGGTCTGAGGGCGAAGTCGTACTGCTGACTGCAGAGAAGTGTGACAGCAGTAAGGTGTTTCCCTCGGACAACCAGCATCTACAGCGATGCTACCTTCTCACAAGGAAGGAAGGGTTAGAAAAGGTCGACCCTAAAAATGTCACACCTCACCCTACCTCACAGATTTCCGTCTCCTTGGGTAAGGGTGCTCACTAAATGCTTTTAAGAGCGGAGCTAATACTCAAAAAATCTTTGATAAAAAGGCCGTGCGTGACTGGCTCCAAGCATTTGGCCTTTCGGCTCGACGGTCACGCTACCAGGTCTTGAAGATCAACTTTAATCTACCTTCCTTTTCAGGTTCGTCAAGAAACAACCTTCGACTATGTGGGCAGCCGGGAAGTGATAACCGCCCTGATACCTGTAACAGCACGAGAGACCAAATTGGTCAAAATCAAATCCTTTCTACACCCCCTTATTAGCTCTCTTATCTCCACGACTGAGAGGTAATAAAAGTATTAGCAGTAATCGGAGAGATTAGGGTTCGAAGATATTATTCAAGAAGTAAAATTTAATGAAATAAACTTAAGCAGAAAAACTTCAAGGTGATAAGGAATTCAGAAGGTTAGGATTCGAGAGGACACAAACAATGAATGCACCTGCACCATTTCAAACGGTTTTGAGCCATGTTATTCAGGGTCTCTAACCATCGATTACTCTAAGTTCTTACGTGATTAAAACATATTGAATGCATATTAAACGAATATTTATACAATAGGATAATGTTTACAAAGTGAAAAATATGGCAGTGACATCATCTAGTCATTTTATACAATGTCACATAGTTAACAACTGGGGAAGGTTATAACCTCTCTTACGTGAATAAGACCAGTGGTTAAAGCTCATGTCAGTCAACAACAACAACATAGAACTTCGTACTTACGTACATCAGTTCAATTTGCCATACCATATTAGCAAAGAGAGATGTAATTGTCAATTCAAATCCTGTAGTAGTAATGGTAGTAGAAGTATTAGCAGTAATCGGAGTAGATTTGGGTTTGAAGATATTATACTAGAAGTAGAATCTAATCAAATAAACTTAAAAAGAAAAAGGTACAGGTGATGAGTAAATCAGAAGGCTAGGATTTGAAAGAATGAATGCACCTGTGCCATTGCAAACAAATTAACTCGCTAAAGCTCATACATTGATTTCTTATGTTTGGTTTAATCACATCACAACGCGTGGCTGGTGGTTAGACTAATGATCACTGCATTTTTTGTAAGTCGTAAGAAACTTGACAGTAGCATTTTAATTCCTTCAAGAAGTAGTTGATAAGATAGATTTCAATGTATTTGTCCAATAAGTTAGTTGTTTGTCTAAACCATTATTCACAACAGCCTGTTTTGTTGTTAAAAATCATTTTCATGCCCTTTGGGATTTCTCGACAGTCTTTTTTTTTGGTATATGCTAAGTATACATATACCAAAAAAAAAAAACCTGCGTCACTTATGGCGTAGGCGAGATATCCGTTTGCTGACTAAAGGACGAGTGTACTGTGCAGTGGTTCGCTCCGTCTTACTTTATGGCTGTGAAACATGGCCAATGAGAGTAGAAGATACCCGTCGGTTATTGGTTTTCGATCATAGGTGTCTTCGAAGCATTGCTCGTATATCGTGGGACACCCGAGTGAGCAACGCTGTTATTAGGAAACGGGTGCTAGGTAAGAATGGCAGATCAATAGATGAAGTGGTGAAACTTCATCAGTTGAGGTGGTTGGGACATGTGCTGCGTATGCCTAACCACCGATTGCCTCAACGAGCTTTGTTTTGTAGTGTAGGAATAGGTTGGAAGAAAGCTAGGGGCGGCCAAACCAAAACATGGCAGAAATCCATGAAGTCATTGACGAGTGGACTTAGCCATGTCGGTAGTTGTCGGCTACCTGGTTGGGGTCCGCGAGATGATAATAATCGATGGTTAGAGACCTTGAATGACATGGCTCAAAATCGTTTGCAATGGCCCAGTTGCGCTTATTCTTTGTGTTCTCTCAAATTCTAATCTGCTGGATTCGTCAACACCTCTACCTATATCTTTCTAAACTTATCTCATTGAATCTTACTTCTTGAATAATATCTTCTAATTCTAACCTCTCCGATTACTACTAATACCTTTACTACCTCTTCTACTATTGGATTTGAATTGACAATTATATCTCTGTGCTGATGTGGTATGGCGACATGAACTGATGTACTTACGTACGAAGTTCTACGTTGCAACTGACTGACTGACTGACTGGTATATGCTAAGGAGCAATTTCATATACATTGTAAAATACATTCTTTTTTTATAATTTCTACTTAACAGGATGTTATTAATCTTTTAACTCGTTCTATTGCACCATCAATTTGTGGTCATGAGCATATTAAAGAAGCAATTCTTTTACTATTATTGGGAGGTGTTGAACGTCAACTTACTAATGGTTCTCGTATTCGTGGTGATATCAATCTCTTATTGATGGGTGATCCTTCAGTTGCAAAATCACAATTTCTACGTTTTGTTCTTCATATTGCACATCGTGCTATTGCTACAACTGGTCGTGGTTCATCAGGTGTTGGTTTGACTGCTGCAGTTACAACGGATATGGAGACTGGTAAGTTAAGTTTATGCTTATTCTTCTTCACAAGCTGTCTAGTTAATAGTCTAAAACAGATGGCGGTATCTTTTCACGCTCTGGGCAGCCGGGAAGTGACATCCGCCCTCGTAACAGCACATAAGACCAAATTGATCACAATCAAATCCTTCCTGTTCTTATGTGGTATGGTAACCTGAACTGACGTACGAACGTACGAAGTTCTACGTTGTAACTGACTAACTGACGACGAAACAAAAACTCCCCAGAAACAAATTTTCATACTTGGCTCTAAGCCGCCACATTCTGTAAGTGTATTAGCTAATAATACTACTCAGTTGCCTTAAACGAAATAACAGGAATGAGGTTCGAATCTATAACTTAGTGTCTGAATTTAAAACGTCTTAACTATTAAATCACTAGTTTATTAAAACGGTCTTTTTAGTAGTGTTCGTCATGTTATTCATATCGTGAATGAGTTTGCTTTAACCTGAAATGATTTTTATTCTAAAATTGTTATCGATTACTGATTCGTTTTAGTACTTCGAAACATGTTCAATATGATTACAATCGTTCAAATTCCTCATTCATGACAGTAAGACATTGATATAAATCCCAGGTTTACTGCACACCATCTTATTATATTTTTAAATCATACTTCAACTCACCAAATCAGCGGAGAGTATAAAGCAGATAAAATCTCCATTATCAAGTAGCGCCTCCAATAAGAAAGTAAACTTGACAGAATAAAAAATTATACGTACGAAAGTATTGATAAGAAAAGCAAAACAAAGATTACAGTTATATGTGAAGTAGTTTTGTCATAGCTGTTACGGGTATGAGGGCGGATGTCACTTCCCGGCGGCCCACACCATGGAAGGGTGTTTCTTGAGGAACCTGAAAAAGAAGGTAGATTAGTTTTCGTCTTAACGACCTGGGAGCGTGACCGCAGAGTCCAAGGGACAACTGCTTGAGGCCGGTCACGCACGGCCTTTTTATGGGTAGTATTTAAAGTGTTAGCTCCGCTCTTGTTTAGCAGGCCTTACCTCCGGAGACGGAAATACGTGAAGTAAGTTGAGATGTGACATTTTTAGGGTCGACCTTTTCTAACCCTTCCTTCCTTGTGAGAAGGTAGCATTGCCTCAGATGCTAGTTGTCCAAGGGAAACACCTTACTGCTGTCACACCCCTCTGCAGTCAGCAGTACGGCTTAGCCCTCAAATCTTGAGTAGCTGCTTTTAGTCTCATCGTTCTCCAGTCGACCATTCTGGCAGGGTAGAACCTTCAGGAACATATATTGCAGCCAATATAGCTCGGTTGCGTCATCACGATAGGCGAGCCCGCCCACCACGTCAAAGTAGCAGCTACGTCGATTTGCCACTCAGGATGACTGGAGATCGTGGGTAACCGAAGAGTGGCTCGAGGCCAGTTGAATTGACCCATAAAGTGTTCCTCCCATCGATCCAGTCTCCTGGATTGAGAATGGATAATAAGACCATCCTACATACATCAGTTCAACACAAATCCCATAGACATACAGATGGTAGCAGTATTAGCGCTAATGAAGACGCTTAGGGTTCAAAGATGTTATTCAAGAAGTATAATTCAGTGATATAAATTTAGAAAGAGAAAGATAGAGGTGATGAGGAATTCAAATGATCAGAATTTGAGAGAACACAAAGAGTGGATGCACCTGCGCCATTGTAAACCATTTTGAGCCATGTCATTCAATGTCTCTAACCATTAATTACTATCATCTCGCGGACCCCAACCAGGTAGTCTACACCTACCAACATGACTCAGTCCAGTTGTCATTGACTTCATAGATTTATGCGGTGTTTTAGTTTGGCCGCCCCTAGCTTTCTTCTAGCCTCTTTCTACATCACATAATATCACTCGTCAAGGCAGTCGGTGGTTAGACATGTTCCAACCACCTTAATATTCAGGTGCCATTTTGTACCAATGTTTATATGTTCAAATAAGAAATGTAAAAAATAAATCCACACGCTAATAAGAGAAATAGAATAGGTGTCTTCGAAGCATTGCTCGTATATCGTGGGACACTCGAGTGAGCAATGCTGTTATTAGGAAACGGGTGCTAGGTAAGAATGGCAGATCAATAGATGAAGTAATGAAACTTCATCAGTTGAGGTGGTTGGGACATGTACTGCGTATGCCTAACCACCGACTACCTCGACGAGCTTTGTTTTGTAGTGTAGGAATAGGTTGGAAGAAAGCTAGGGACGGCCAAACCAAAACATGGCACAAATCTATGAAGTCACTGACAAGTGAACTGAGTCATGTCGGTAGTTGTCGACTACCTGGTTGGGGTCCGCGAGATGATAATCGATGGTTAGAGACCTTGAATGACATGGCTCAAAACCGTTTGCAATGGCGCCAGTGCATTCATTCTTTGTGTTCTCTCAAATCCTAATCTTCTGGATTCTTCAACACCTCTAGTTTTTTAGTTTCTAAACTTTTCTCACTGAATCATACTTCGTGAATAATATCTTCTAATACCTTTACTACTTCTACTACTATTGGATTTGAATTGACAATTACATCTCTGTGCTGATGTGGTATGGCAACATGAACTGATGTACTTACGTACGAAGTTCTACGTTGCAACTGACTGACTGACTGACTGACCATCACTCCCTGACTTATGATCTGTTCTATTTCAAGTACTTGAATACACTTTATTATCTTCACACTATATTTCTCAACATGTAATTTTCTATTGGTACAGCTCCATTGTACACCGTAGTGAATGTAATAATCTTTTCTTTCATTAAAATTATTGATTTTCTCTAACAAACAACAGGTGAACGTTCATTAGAAGCTGGTGCTATGGTATTAGCTGATCGTGGTATTGTTTGTATCGATGAATTTGATAAAATGTCCGATATCGATAGAACTGCTATACATGAAGTAATGGAACAAGGTCGTGTAACTATTTCCAAAGCTGGTATACAAGCTAAATTAAATGCTCGTTGTTCAGTGTTAGCTGCAGCTAACCCGGTTTATGGTAAATATGATCAATATAAAACACCTATGGAAAATATTGGTCTACAAGTAAGTAGTTTCAGCATTCAGCTATTGTTGTTTAGCTGTATGTATAGTTTGAATTATTTGTACTGGTTAGCACTTGTTTTTTTAGCGAGTTAGTTTTTTTTTGGTGGGATGGCGTCGCCCAACCCTATGCCCAATCCTCCTCCTTTATCTGGGCATAGGATCGACAGTAGCCTCGAAGGGTCTACAGGCAGAGTTCAATTGTATGAATCATGTATGTAAGTTGTTTAACGTTGAAAGATGACAACTGACCTTGAATATGGATTTTGTGTTGTTTTGCATTCGTCAGCATGTCACAATCAAGTGATTCTCCAAATCTCGACAGTAATAGGTAACATTAACTTGAAAACACTCTTAAAATCGTGTGCATTGGCACAGGTACATCCACTTTTTTTGTCCTCTCAAATTCTAATCTTCTGAATTCCTCATCACCTCTATCTTGAATAAGATCTTCGAACCCTAATATTCTCCATTACCGCAAATACTTCTACTAACTCTACAACTATGTGATTTGAGTTGACAGTTCGATCTCTATGTGCTAATGTGGTATGATAACCTGAACTTTTGTACGTAAGTACGAAGTTCTATCTCAAAGTTTACAAACTCGGAGTTGTAAAGTTGTTCTCAGGGATCAGATACAGGCCATTAACAGCATATTACAAGGAAGTGAGTTCTTTAAATCAACATATAAGCATTAGATCACTTTATGTACTACTATAAACCAAATAATAGAATACTAGTTGATTAAGTGTGAACATTGAACGTCAAAGTAAATAAATGAAGTCCTCTTTTTTGGAATTTACGTAGGTCAAATAAAATTAGTGAATACTTTCAAACAGTGGCATAAACTAGTTTAGCGTTACTTACTTACTTACTTACGCCTGTTACCCCCAATGGAGCATAGGCCGCCCACCAGTTTTCTCCAACCAACTCTGTCCTGGGCTTCCCTCTCCAATTCTGTCGAATGTTTTTTCATTCCTCTCATATCTTTCTCTATTTCTCGGCGTAATGTATTCTTTGGCCTTCCTCTTTTCCTTTTGCCTTGAGGGTTCCATGTGAGGGCTTGTCTTGTGACGCAGTTAGGTGCTTTTCGTAGTGTGTGTCCTATCCACTTCCACCGCTTCTTCCTGATTTCCTCATCCACTGGAATCTGGTTTGTTCTCTCCCACAGTTCGTTGTTGCTGATGGTGTCTGGCCAACGAACCCGAAGTATTTTGCGTAGACAACTGTTAATAAACACTTGTATTTTCTGGATGATGGCTTTGGTAGTTCTCCATGTTTCCGCTCCATACAGTAGAACTGTCTTGACATTTGTATTGAAAATCCTGATTTTGGTTTTGGTTGAAAAGTGTTTGGAGTTCCAGATATTTTTCAACTGTCGAAATGCACCCCTTGATTTGCCAATCCTCGCCCTCACATCTGCATCGGATCCACCTTTCTCGTCGATGATGCTGCCCAGATATGTAAAGGTGTTAACGTCCTCCAAGTCATCTCCATCAAGAGTGATTTGGTTGGTGCATGTTGTGTTGCATCGGAGAATTTTGTTTTTCCTTTATGTATGTTGAGACCTACTGCTGCAGAGGCTGCTGCTACACTGGTCGTCTTCTCTTGCATTTGTTGTTGAGTGTGCGATAGAAGAGCCAAGTCATCTGCGAAGTCCAGATCGTCCAGCTGCGTCCTAACTGTCCATTTGATACCGTGCTTCCCTCCAGACGTCAACGTCTTCATAATCCAGTCGATCACCAGGAGAAAGTGTGAGAGTAAGCAACATTGCCTGACACCGGTCTTCACTTCAAAGAAGTCTGTTAGCTGTCCTTCGTGTACGATTTCGCTAAAGGTAAAAATATACGAACTGGGACAAACGGATGGACAAAGTAGTTCGTTTGAGGTAGGGGTATATGCCTTACAGCATATAAGCCATAAAAATGAATAAAAATAATCCGAACTACTAACAATTTGTAAGTAGTGTTGTACACGTGAAATGAAATTAAACTGAAACATATAAAGCATCGTTAATATGTGGTGTTTGATTGTTTCTTTTTTTTTCTTTCATTTATTATTTCAGGATTCTCTGTTATCTCGTTTTGATTTATTATTTATTGTACTGGATAAAGCTGATCCAGATTCGGATCGTGCAATAGCTGAACATGTGCTTAAAATACATCGATATAGAGGACCAGGAGAACAAGAAGGTGAAGCATTACCATTACATTGTGCTACACATTTATTGACTACAGGAGCTGATCCACTGACTGTAGTGTCTCGTGATGATCATGATGAAGATGTAGATGGTACTGATTCGCATAGACAAGAAGAAGAAGATCAAGTGTATGAACAACAAAATGAATTTCTTTTACCATCTCGTGGTAGAAAACAGTAAGTGTATTACAATGTTTAACTAGTGCCTTTAAGATTATCTTTTTTTTTTCTGTTACAAGTTAAGAGTAAAAATAGATAGCTATATTGTTTTTTTTTATAACAGAGACATTTGGAATGTTTTTATTCACTCTGCTCTGAAGCATTGCTCGTGTATTCTGGGACAAGTGAATAAGTAATGCTGTCGTTAGGAGACGGGTCCTAGGTAAGGTTAGCAGGTCAATAGATGAAGTATTGAAACTCCATCAGTTGAGGTGGTTGGGACATGTGCTGCGTATGCCTAACCACCGACTACCTCGTCGAGCTATGTTTTGTGGTGTAGGAATAGGTTAGACGAAAGCTAGGGGCGGCCAAACCAAAACATGGCAGAAATCCATGAAGTTACTGAAAAGTGGACTGAGTCATGTCGGTAGGTGTAGACTACCTGGTTAGGCCCCGCAAGATGATAGTAATCGGCAGAAATCCATGAAGTCACTGACAAATGGACTGAGTCGTGTCGGTAGGTGTAGACTACCAGGTTAGGCCCCGCAAGATGATAGTAATCGGCAGAAATCCATGAAGTCACTGACAAGTGGACTGAGTCATGTTGGTAAGAGTAGACTGCCTGGTTGGGGCCCGCAAGATGATAGTAATCGATGGTTAGAGACTGAATGACGTAGCTCAAAACCGTTTGTAATGGCGCAGGTGCATTTGCTCTTTGTGTTCTGTCGAATCTTAACCTTCAGACTTCCTCATCACCTTTATCTTTTTCTTTTAAGTTTATTTCACTAAATTATACTTCTCGAATAATCTCCGATTACTGTTCACACTTCTACTACCTCTACTACTATGGGATTTGAAGTGAAAATTGCATCTCTGTGCTAATGTGGTATGGCAACCTGAACTGATGTACGTACGTACGTACGAAGTACTATGTTGTTGTTGACTGACTGAAAATTCGTATGCATAGTTCCTTGTGTTAGTTAACTTAATTGAAAACAAGAATAAAGTTTTCAACAAAATATTTTGAATTCATATAGCTTCAATTAGTTTCGTCAGATTGATAGATGAAGTAGTGAAACTTCATCAGTTAAGATGGTCGGGATATGTGTTACGTAGGCCGGAAGGAAACTAAGGGCGGCCGGACTAAAACATGGTACAAATCCATGAAGTGTCACTGACAAGTTGACTAAGTCATATTAGTAGATGTAGACTACCTGGTTCGGGTCAGCGAGACAACAGTAGCTCGGTTCAACACATTGACAAATCTCACAGTAGTTGTAGTTGTAGTAGGAGAAATAAAAGTTGTTATGAGAGAATAGACATTTGTATGAGATAACACCACAGTGTATATTCCAGACAAAACTGATAAAAATGTCTGGATAATGTGTTGCTTCATCAATTAACTCTATCGTGTAACTAATATTTTTATCTTTTACACTTCATTTTTTTTTCTCATAAACCCAGAGATCAATTAACTATTAAATTTCTACAAAAATACATTCATGTTGCTCGTCAGCTGAAACCACAATTAACTAAAGAGGCTGCATCAATTTTAGCTGAAAAATATTGTGATCTACGTGCACAAGAAGCATCGGAAAGTATGGGTCGACCTGGACGTGGTGAACAAAATCGTATGCGTCGTACTCAACCAATTACAGCTCGTAGTTTAGAAACTTTAATCCGGCTGTCTACTGCACATGCCAAAGCTCGTATGTCTAAAACAGTAACTAAGAAAGATGCTGAAGCTGCTGTTCAATTAATATCATTTGTCTTGTTTAAAGTAAGAAGAAAAAATAACCATCTGTGCTGTTTTTCTTCATATGAATTTTAATGTTTTCAATATTATGTAAGTACGAATATCTTGTACTCTGACTGGTTATGTTTCGCAACCATAAAGTAGAACGGAGCGAATTGATGCTCAGTACATTCGTCCTTTGGTTAGCAGATGGATATCTCGCCTAAGCCATAAATGATGCAAGTTAGCAAAAGTCAATCGAGCTTTCTGTATCTGTGCTGAGATTTCGTCAGTCACTAGGCCATCAGCACTAATACGACTCCCCAGATAAGTGAAGCGGTCTACACGCTCAACTACTTCACTCCCTATCACTAGTTCAGGTGCTGATACAAGCTAATCCTGAAACAACATTTTGCATTTTGATGGGGAGAATCGCCTCCTGAGCATGCTTGCATTGTTGCATATGGTGGTCAGAAGACTCTGCATTTTGTCAGCGTCTTCACCAATTAGAACTATGTTATCGGCATATTCTAGGTCAACCAATGAATCTCCTGGTAGAAGTTCCAATCCTGAAAGTTCAGACGAAGATAATGTTATGTCTAGAAGTATGTCTATGAAAAAATTAAACAAGAATGGGGAAAGTGGACGGACACCACTTGAAGTAAAGAATTCCGATGACAGTTCGCCATAAGCTCTCACTCGACTTGTAATGTTCGAGTAGAGAGCTCGTATAAGGTTAATGTACTTCTTTGGTACACCTTTTAATGATAGACACTGCTACAGAACCTCACGATCAACAGAGCCAAATGCTACTTTAAGGTCCAGGAAGACAATTATTGTCTGATGCCTAAATGTATGCCTGTGTTCCAAACATGGAGGAGTTTTGAATTATTGTCACCTATATTTTTATTGCATAATTAGCAGGTAACCTCATTGTTGTGTTTTACTGGACCTAATAACTGTTTGTGATACGGTTTACTATCCTGTAGTTACACACTGAAATCATCAATCAATCATTGTTAGACCACCATTGGGAAACTAAAAGCACTGGACGGCCGTCTCATCCTGGTGTGGTTAGCAGTGCGCATTCACGACTCCTGCACCTTGCAGGATTCGAACCCGGGATCTTTTTGTCTTGTGTGCGAACGCCCAACCTCCGGACCACTGGGCTGGTGGCATCGAACGGTGTTAAAGTCTATCTCTGATTGATCACCCATTTGTCTTTTGTAGTTACTGCCTACACCCGACAAGGTTGAACTCCACTGGTTACGGCTTCTCACTAGAACTCTGAGAATTTCCTTACGAAGCTAGTTACTAGTGAGCCGTCCAGTGCTTTCAGGTTTCTAATAATGGTCTAACATGTGTTGAAACACTAATCCCCCCCCATCCAGACTACTTTCTTTGTTCCGTTTAGAAAAATTCCTAAGAAAACTAGATTAAACAGTCTGTTTCTCCATCGTTCAACTATCAAACATATCACATAGCTTTTGTTAAGAAAGATTTTTTATTAAAGTTCCTGAGACTAATCAATATTCTTAATACAAAAATAAAGTAGCCTTTTTCTTTTTTTTCATTAGGAAGTTTTAGAGAAAACTAGACGTAAACGTGATCGTCATTCAGCTGATGATGATGATGATAAAGATTCGGATAATGAAGACCAAGATGCAAATGACACTGAACATCGTGATCCATCAAAGCAACCGGCTAAACGAAGGTATCTTTTTCTTTTATTCATGCGTCTTTTTTTGCCCATTTCATATCATAGATGACGACACTTAAATGGAGTGTATCTAATTGAGCTAATCTGTTCACAACAAGTACATAGACAACAGAAAGTAACTCTTTGCGAAAGAAAATATATATTCAGAGCTATTCATGTGGTGATCGTTGTTGTTATCGTTAAGACACGACTATTGTGTAGGGATGGCAAATCAATCGATGAAGTATTGAAACTTCATCAGTTGAGGTGGTTGGGATGTGCGTTAGGAATGCCCAAGCGCCAACTGCCTCAACCGGCGATGTTTTGTGGTGTAGGAGTAGGATGGAAGAAAGGTACGGACGGCCAAAACCAAAACATGGCACAAAACCATGAAGTCACTGCCAAGTGGACTACGTGGTTGGGGTCCACGAGAGGCTACTATTCGATGGTTAGAGACCTTGAACGACATGGCTCAAAATCGTTTGCAATGGCGCAAGTGCATTCCAATATTAAAAATTCCTCATCATCTCTATTTTTCTCGTTCTAAGGTTATTTCACTGAAGTATACTTCCTGAATAATATCTTTGAGTCTTAAACTTCTCCATTACCAGTACGTACATACGTACGTAGTTCAGTTCATGTTGCCATACCATAGTAGCACAGAGATGCAGTTGTCGATTCAAATCGCACAGTCGTAGAGATAGTAGAAGTAATCGGAAAGATCACAGTCCGAAGATTTTATTCAAGCTGTATAGTCCAGTGAAATAGGTTTGAGATGAATGTCACGAGGAGTTTAGATTCGAATTCGGGAGAACAAAAAGAGTGGATGCACCTGCGCCATGTCATTCACGGTCTCTAACCATCGATTACTATCATCTGGCGAACCCCAAGCAGGCAATCAACACCTACAACCACGGCTCAGTCTACTTGTGTCATGTTTTGGTCTGGCCGCCCCTAGCTTTCTTCCAACCTACTTTTACATCATAAGGCTGTTACGCATGCACGTAAACACGTCATTTGATATGCTTGAACTATTACGAGTTTACCTTAGTCGGAAAACGAGAGCGAGGATCCGGCGACACGACATGCTACTCTAATCCGAGTGTCCCAAACCCCCATTGAGTAAAAGAAGAAGACTTGATATGAAGTAGAACATATGTTCTACAAGCATCCATAAAATATAATGATCTCAAGCACACAAATCGCGTTTATTTATACATCATAGAAACATCCTTGGGAGAGCCACAAAAATAGCGTACTAAAATAACACATCAACCAATGACAGTCAAGGATTTCCCTGGTGGGAAATGTAATCTCAAGGTCAACTGATCAGCCTATGAATAAAATCCAAAATTAAGACCTTTATCAAGTGAGTTCTGGTGATCTAACGTCCCCAACAAAAGCATCGCTCACCGAAACAGTCGGTGGTTAGGCATATGTAACGCATGTCTCAACCATCTCAATTAATGAATTGACAGTAAGTTATCCAATAACTCTAGTTGTGTACAGTATAGAACCGAATTCATAACCGAGAAATCTCTGTAAAAAATGCAAACTTTACCACTCATGTCACAACTACCTAATGAAATTAAATAATACTGTTATCAAAAAAATGCCCCAAGGTAAATAATGTTTTTTTTCCAAAATTTCTTGTCTAAACATAATTCAAATTTGTGATAATATATTAACTTTTTTTATTTGCACCACTTAAAGACCTGTTGCTACAGGAAGTCATTTCTCTTCGGATCCAAATGACCCGTATGCATTTACAGAAGATCCAACTGTAACTCGGACTGAACCACTTGCAGAAACTGTGCCTATTTCTTCGACTGTACAACAAGAACGCACATCTCAGCTGTCAACAATGATTAGTCGAATTTTCCAAGAACGTCGTGTAGAACAATTAACAGTGACTGAGGTTAGTTATATTATGTTGTATAAATTCACACTCAATTGGTAAGGATAATTTTACAGTGGTTTTCAGGAGAACTAAGGAAACTGCTCACGTGTTAACACTTCAACGTGAACAGTTTGGCTCAATCCCGTGGCGGAACACAGGAGGTACCTGACAGCCTGGTGGACCGTTCACACTACTTATATATACTAGTATATATATTGTGAGTATTTCCGATCTATGACCGCGTCAACCAATATGCACAGCATAAACATGCCAATTTCTGATCCTTCCCACTTACACGGCTGTCAAACTCATTATTATTAGCAATAGTAATACAGAATACAGCAACCCAATCACAATGGCCCTCGGGAATGTTGCAAGACAGCCACCAGTATCAATGAAATCGGTCGCCCTGCTTACAAAATTTGTATCTGGACTGTTGGAAATACTTGCTGACGTAATGTCAAACCATCCACAATGTTTAAAACGAACTTCTGGTCTCATAGGAGACCTTAAGCACTATGTAGCTAGCAGTACAGCTTATGGTATACACATCGTACGATATAAGATTGCAAGAGATGAAGCCTAGTTTGATGCAAATGGGCACAGACACTCTCGTCTCATGTCGGGTGATGATTTTTTAGCAGTCTTTGTAAATGCATAACGTTTTATCAAATATTTCGTGTCGACATTGTGATTTTCTTCAAAGATTAATGATTTTTTAAAATTTTGCTCAATAATCACTTCTAAAGTGGGTACAATGTACGCTTGTTACCCCTAATAGAGCATTGGCCACTGACCAGCGAATAATTTTTCTGACTGGTGTTATTTTCGCGAGTTGGATTTCTACGGGATGGGGTCGCTAACCCCATGTCCAACCCTCATCCTTTATCCGAGCTTCAAACCAGTAGTAACTCCAGAAGGGCTCCAGGCGGAGTTTTGTTACCAATAACTCTCATCACTAAGTTGTATCTCAAACGTTTTAGGAACTTCTACTCCTCGTGCTATTTGAACCCAAATCACCCAGTGTCACTGACTCAAACTTCACCATTCAATTAATTGTTTTGGGAGTCAGTCAATGACCCTATTTTATTCCATAAACCGAGAACTATTTCCATGCAACTGATCAACAATGAGTCGAAGTGACCAGTGCATTGCTTTCCTCTAAATATTAGAATTCTAATACATTGATCAGTTTATATTTGACAATTGATATGCTTGAAACTATTACGAGTTCACCTTAGTCGGTAAAGCAGAGCTAAGACGAGTGATCCATTGACACAATAGGCTACTCTAATCCGAGCGTCTCAAGGCCCCACTAACGGTATCAAACAGTCTTGATATGGTGTAGAAGGTGTATTCTACAAGCACCCAGAAAATATGAAGTTTTGTACTGAGAAAACAGGAGAGGAGGAGCATAGTCAGTCAGTCAGTCAGTCAGATGCAACGTAGAACTTCGTACGTAAGCACATCAGTTCATGTTGCCACACCACACCAGCACAGAGATATAATTGTCAATTCAAATCCAATAGTAGAAGAGTCAGTATAGGAATTAGCAGTAATCGGAGAGGTTAGGATTAGGAGATATTATTCAAGAAGTATGATTCAGTCAGAAAAGTTTAGAAAGTCAAAACTGGAAGTGTTGAAGAATCCAGAAAATTAGGATTTGAGAGAACACAAAGAATAAATGCACCGGTGCCATTGCAAACGATTTTGAGCCATATCATTCAAGGTCTCTAACCATCGATTATTATCATCTCGCGGACCCCAAACAGGTAGCCTAAATCTGCCAACATAACTCAGTCCACTTGTCAGTGAGTTAATGGATTTGTGTCATCTTTTATTTTGGTCACCCCTAGCTTTCTTCCAACCTACTTCTACACCACAAAACATAGCTCGTCGAGGCAGTCGGTGGTTAGGCATACGCAACGCATGTCACAACCACCTCAACTGATTAAGTGTCACTACTGCGTCTATTGATCTGCCGTTCTTACCTAGCACCTGTTTCCTAATAACAGCGTTGCTCACCCGGTTGTCCCACGATATACGAGCGATGCTTCGGAGACATCTATGATCTAAAACCATTAACCTTCGAATATCCTCTACTCTCACTGGCCATGTTTCACAGCCATAAAGTAAGACGGAGCGAACTACTGCGCAGTACACTCGTCCTTTAGTCAGCAAACGGATATCACGCCTACGCCATAAGTGACGCAGGAGGAGCATAAAACTTTATTGACAATACATATTTATACAGTTAGGTTAACCATAAATACTAACCAATAGGAAACAACATTTAAAAGCATCGTGAACTTGATAGTTTAAGACGACCTTAAATATTGACCAATAGGGATTGACCAAAAGAATTAGACTTACAAAATAACTTGTTTACGATATTTGTGTTACGCCTGCACGTAAACACGTCAACTTGATATACTTAAACTATTACGAGTTTACCTAGTCGGAAAACGCGAGCGAGGATCCAGCGTCACGACATGCCACTCTAATCGGAGTGTCCCAACCCCCATATTGAGTAAAAGAAGAGGACTTGATATGAAGTATGAGTATCCAGAAGTACGAGGTCCGAGTCCAGAAGAGAATCAGGACCCCGGACAAGGGATCCGAGTCCTGGTCATAAAACGTTACAGACAATCCGTATTTATACATTTTCATCGAATAGGAAACAGCATTCAATTCTGTGACATTGACAGTTAAGACAACCAATAGGAAACAACATTGGAGTTCGTGACATTGATATCTAAGACGACCGTAAAATTGACCAGTCGGAATTAACCAATAGGATTTGACCAATAATTCTCTTAAGATATTGGATTAATATCCTAACACCTCCCTCTGAAGAAATCGAAGCGACGCACGACGGTTTATTTGGATCTGGACTGTTGTTTGCTGCTGTCGGGGAGGATATTTCTGGAACGTAGATGAGGACCAGTCTTGGGTACTTCTGAGTGGGTTGGCTTCTTCTTATATGCTTCATGGGACGTCTGCTAATGTCCCGGATCCGGGTCCTAGTCCTGGTCATAAAATGTTACACATAATGCGTATTTATACATTTTGGTCGAATAGGAAACAACATCGAAGTCAGTGACAGTGATAGTCAGGACAACCAATAAGAAACAACATTGGAGCACGTGACATTGATATCTAGGACGACCATAAAATTGACCAATAGGAATTAACCAATAATTCTCTTAGAATATTCGATGAATATCCTAACAAATAGTCACACACACACAGTAAAATCTCATTTTGCTAAACCTACTTTACATTATGTCCGTTTGATTGTTTTATTTCATTTCATTTCATAGATAACTAATGTTGTTCGATCACAAAGTACCAGCGCAGGTGTATTTACTCAATCGGATATTCGTACTACTTTGGAATATATGCATCAGAATAATCGTATTATGCTTGCCGGTGATGATGTTTGGCTTATTTAGTGTATTTGTTTGTTGTTTCAACTACTAGACGAACATTTCCTCTGTGTGTGTGTGTGTCTTCGGATCATGAATATTTGTATGATTATTATTATTTTTGAGTACTATTTGTCCATTTTTTTCTAATGAGTCATACAGATTTCTTGACCTTTTTTTTGTGTGACTATGCGTCTATGATGATTAATCATCAAACGGATTGGCATTTATTTTTTTATATATTGGATATCGATAAATACATGTCTTATGTGTGTATGTGTGTTCTGATGCTTTTCATGCCTCGTTGTTCTCTGGCTGGCTGAGAGGTTAAATAATATGTAGCAAAGAGAAGCGATGTCAAATTGTTGATAGAGTATAGGCCTCCGACTAAGGAATTAATATTTTACTGGTTAGCGTTCTTTTTTTTCATCAAGTTGGATTTCAACGGGATGAAGTCACTAACGTAATACTCAACGCTCCTCCTTTATCCGCCAGGCTTGGAAACGGTAGTATCTCTAGAAGTGCTTCAGGTGGAGTTAAATAATCTATAGTAATTTACCTTATAACTGAAATGCTTTTCAAATCCTTCTTCGATAATTGATCATAGGTCTGATGTCAGTCAGTCAGTCAGTCAGTTGTATGCTACGTGCATCCTGAATTAATTGTACATCAGTTCAATGAACCACCTTGTATTAACAAAGCCAAATCAGTCAGTCAGTCAATTGCAACGTAGAAATTCGTACGTAAGTACATAAGTTCATGTTGCCATACCACATTAGCACAGAGACGCAAATATCAAATCACATCCCATAATGATAGAGATAGTAGAGGTATTAATGCTAATGAAGAAGACTAGGGTTTGAAGATATTATTCAAGAAGTATAATTCAATGAGAAAAGTATAGAAAGTCAAAACTAGAGGTGTTGAAGAATGCAGAAGATTAGGATTAGAGAGAACACAAAGAATAAATGCACCTGCGCCATTGCGAACGATTTTGAGCCATATCATTCAAGGTCTCTAACCATCGATTATTATCATCTCGTGGACCCCAACCAAGGTAGTCGACAACTACCGACATGACTCAGTCCAATTGTCAGTAACTTCATGGATTTCTGCCATGTTTTGGTTTGGCCACCCGTAGCTTTCTTCCAACCTATTCTTACACCAAAAAACATAGCTCGTCACGGCAGTCGGTGGTTGGGCATTTGTAACACATGTCCCAACCACCTCAACTGATGAAGTTTCATTACTTCATTTATTGATCTGCCATTCTTACCTAGTACTCGTTTCCTAACGACAGCATTGCTTACTCGGTTGTCCCACGATATACGAGCAATGCTTCTAAGACATCTATGATCGAATACTAATAACCTACGAACATCTACTCTTAACGGCCATGTTTCGCATCCATATGCGAGAACGGAGCGAACTGCTTCTCAGTACACCCGTCCTTTGGTTAGCAAGCGGATATCTCGCCTACGCCATAAACGACGTAAATTGCCAAAAGCCAATTGAGCTTTCTGTATCCGCGCTGAGATTTCGTCAGTCACCAGGCTATCAGCATTGATGATACTCTCCAGATAAGTGAAGTTATCGACACGCTTTTACATCTCTCTCGCTTTTGCCACCCACCACTGTTCGCGGTCGTTACGTAGGCTTTTTATCAGTCTGCACCTAAGCTGACTTCGCTCTTCGTCATGTTCAGATATAAAAACAATCATCAGAGTATTAGAAAAATTAACAGCGAAAATAATGATAATAGTAATAAATATTAGGCATAAGTATTATATTTATGATATGCAGTGTCTGAGATCTATCAGGAAGAAGCGGTGGAAATGGATAGGACACACACTACGAAAAGCACCCAACTGCGTCATGAGACAAGCCCTCACACGGGACCCTCAAGGCAAAAGGAAAAGAGGAAGGCCAAGGAACACACTACGCCGA